>JBBGZY010002245.1:0-212897 GCA_037952925.1 Lithobates clamitans
CATTAGTGTCTCTATCAATGTACGATCGTGTGTACAGGACATTAGTGTCTATCAATGTACGATCGTGTGTACAGGACATTAGTGTCTATCAATGTACGATCGTGTGTACAGGACATTAGTGTCTCTATCAATGTACGATCGTGTGTACAGGACATTAGTGTCTATCAATGTACGATCGTGTGTACAGGACATTAGTGTCTATCAATGTACGATCGTGTGTACAGGACATTAGTGTCTCTATCAATGTACGATCGTGTGTACAGGACATTAGTGTCTATCAATGTACGATCGTGTGTACAGGACATTAGTGTCTCTATCAATGTACGATCGTGTGTACAGGACATTAGTGTCTTATCAATGTACGATCGTGTGTACAGGACATTAGTGTCTATCAATGTACGATCGTGTGTACAGGACATTAGTGTCTATCAATGTACGATCGTGTGTACAGGACATTAGTGTCTATCAATGTACGATCGTGTGTACAGGACATTAGTGTCTCTATCAATGTACGATCGTGTGTACAGGACATTAGTGTCTCTATCAATGTACGATCGTGTGTACAGGACATTAGTGTCTCTATCAATGTACGATCGTGTGTACAGGACATTAGTGTCTCTATCAATGTACGATCGTGTGTACAGGACATTAGTGTCTATCAATGTACGATCGTGTGTACAGGACATTAGTGTCTATCAATGTACGATCGTGTGTACAGGACATTAGTGTCTCTATCAATGTACGATCGTGTGTACAGGACATTAGTATCTATCAATGTACGATCGTGTGTACAGGACATTAGTGTCTATCAATGTACGATCGTGTGTACAGGACATTAGTATCTATCAATGTACGATCGTGTGTACAGGACATTAGTGTCTATCAATGTACGATCGTGTGTACAGGACATTAGTATCTATCAATGTACGATCGTGTGTACAGGACATTAGTGTCTATCAATGTACGATCGTGTGTACAGGACATTAGTGTCTATCAATGTACGATCGTGTGTACAGGACATTAGTGTCTCTATCAATGTACGATCGTGTGTACAGGACATTAGTCTCTATCAATGTACGATCGTGTGTACAGGACATTAGTGTCTCTATCAATGTACGATCGTGTGTACAGGACATTAGTGTCTCTATCAATGTACGATCGTGTGTACAGGACATTAGTGTCTCTATCAATGTACGATCGTGTGTACAGGACATTAGTGTCTATCAATGTACGATCGTGTGTACAGGACATTAGTGTCTCTATCAATGTACGATCGTGTGTACAGGACATTAGTGTCTCTATCAATGTACGATCGTGTGTACAGGACATTAGTGTCTATCAATGTACGATCGTGTGTACAGGACATTAGTGTCTATCAATGTACGATCGTGTGTACAGGACATTAGTCTCTATCAATGTACGATCGTGTGTACAGGACATTAGTGTCTATCAATGTACGATCGTGTGTACAGGACATTAGTGTCTATCAATGTACGATCGTGTGTACAGGACATTAGTGTCTCTATCAATGTACGATCGTGTGTACAGGACATTAGTGTCTCTATCAATGTACGATCGTGTGTACAGGACATTAGTGTCTATCAATGTACGATCGTGTGTACAGGACATTAGTGTCTATCAATGTACGATCGTGTGTACAGGACATTAGTGTCTATCAATGTACGATCGTGTGTACAGGACATTAGTGTCTATCAATGTACGATCGTGTGTACAGGACATTAGTGTCTATCAATGTACGATCGTGTGTACAGGACATTAGTGTCTATCAATGTACGATCGTGTGTACAGGACATTAGTGTCTCTATCAATGTACGATCGTGTGTACAGGACATTAGTGTCTCTATCAATGTACGATCGTGTGTACAGGACATTAGTGTCTATCAATGTACGATCGTGTGTACAGGACATTAGTGTCTATCAATGTACGATCGTGTGTACAGGACATTAGTGTCTATCAATGTACGATCGTGTGTACAGGACATTAGTGTCTCTATCAATGTACGATCGTGTGTACAGGACATTAGTCTCTATCAATGTACGATCGTGTGTACAGGACATTAGTGTCTATCAATGTACGATCGTGTGTACAGGACATTAGTGTCTATCAATGTACGATCGTGTGTACAGGACATTAGTGTCTATCAATGTACGATCGTGTGTACAGGACATTAGTGTCTATCAATGTACGATCGTGTGTACAGGACATTAGTGTCTATCAATGTACGATCGTGTGTACAGGACATTAGTGTCTCTATCAATGTACGATCGTGTGTACAGGACATTAGTGTCTATCAATGTACGATCGTGTGTACAGGACATTAGTGTCTATCAATGTACGATCGTGTGTACAGGACATTAGTGTTGTTATGGAAATGATTAAGAGCTACAATCGAGCTCAAGGTTATCTGCTGCTGTCTCTAATTTGAAAAGTGTGGATATGCATGCATATAAAAGTAAACACTCTGAGACACGCTCAGAACTGCTAACTCATTACACTTCTGATTTATTCAAGGCGGTGTTAATGTTTTATACACACAAATACGTCATTGCTATGTTAGTCTAATAGGTACATCTCATTGGTTAAGATAGAAAAGAAGATGGAGAATTTTCATAACGAGGTTTGGCTCTCTTTGGTTTTATCTCCAGTTCCGCGTTCCTCTGATGTGTGGGATGTAGGGGGTACACGCCATCTTGAGAAAATATAGGAACAGAGCAAACCTGTATACTTATATAATGAGTAAGGAGAAAAGTATGTATGCACATAAGAAAATAGACATTTTCAGATTATTATTATCTACATCACATTCCTTCACAATCCCCCCTAAAATGACTATTTTCTCTTTTCTGTCCCTAATACTAAAGGTCCCATTTTGGCCTGGCCCTTCTCCTCAGCAACTCTTTTAGGCTGTATATAGAATTGGGCAGCAACTGTTCACTTCCCTCCTCGATACAGCTGGAGAGGTGCAGTCAGGCGCTATCTATCCCTATAACCCTATAGGATTATGAGGTTATGGACAGGGAGTGACTGTAGGGGAGTGAAGGGTTTGTCATCTTCCATCATAAGGGGTCCTCTTCTTCTTGGTGGAGAAATGTAGGTGTGCTATTGTCTACAGCCTTGCTCATTAATTTTTTACAAAAGGTAGAATACAGCATATAATCAGGGCTAAAAGAACCAGGATTATTAATACCCTTACCCCTATCTGTGCGAGCACCTTCTGCCACCCACTCATCCAGCTAAAATATTGGTCCCATGGGTCTGTGATACCTGAGTTCTTCTTCAACTCCAGTGACAGATCTTCTAATTTCTTTATAGCTAAAGTAACCTTACCATTTGGGCCAGTATTATCAGGAATGTATGTACAACAGGTTCCCGTTTTTTCTATCATTTTACAGACACCTCCTTTCCCAGCTAGCACCATGTTTAAGGCCATCAGGTCCTGGAATGTCATGTAGGAAGTGGGGGATAACTGGTCAGCAATTCCCTGGAGGGCATCTTTAGTGTAATTTACAAATCTCTGTTGGTTATAATATGTGTAGTGTCAGGTCACCTAGTGGCTGGGTGACAGATGTACACCGTTGGGATCAGGAGTGCACCGCAAGATAGTGGACCCTAGCACTGACTGCTGCGGATTGTACCCTGGGAGGTTCAGGAAGCAGGTCTACTGGATCACTGACACAGATCCCACTGGGAGCTAGAGCATAGATTCCCCAGGGCGCGGAGTCTAAGAGCCAGCAGGTGTTCACCAGAGCCTCTAGTGGTGAGGATGGACTGCGCTGCAGTCTGGCTCCAGGTCGCGGCCCCCAGGGTCTCACAGCTCACGGTAGACTACAGGAGAAGAGGAAGGAGGGAGCTGGCTGGAACATCAGGGTCACAGGCAAACAGGGATGGCCGGGAACAGGCCAAAGTCGGTAACAGAAATCATATGTAGGAAACATAGCAAGTACACACAGAGGCTAACACACAATGGTTGATCAGCACTGCTGGCTTGCAGTGCACAGGTTAATATAGGGTTCCCTGATAGGGCCTGGGTTGGGGCCATGCTTAGAGGAGAGGTTACAAAAGCAGTCAGGTGAGGGTCAGCTGGTCTCTAGAGATGAACACATGGAGACAGATATGCTGATCGACAAACTCTATTGCATAACCATGACATGTAGTTAATCCAATCTACATTCTTGCTGACAGTTGTTATGGGGATCAAAGACTCAAAACCAGCTTTTACCTGATCCCTGCCTTTAAATTCATCAGGGACCCACCTTGTAACCCCTATGACATGTATGTATACATGAGGATCAAACCTTCCGGAGAGAGCTGCTCGCTTCCTCCTCTGACTGTGTGCTGGGTCAGTGCATGTATCAGGGGTATCTTTGGTTAGGATATGGGGCTTTCTATTTTCATCTTTTTTGTCTAATACACTCTGTGGTCGCCCAGTCTGGCCCTGTGTTCCAACCCACTGGCCCCCACAGAAACCACAACTCTGTCCCCAGTAACTGTCTGTGTGGCATACATATATGTCCTTACCGTCAGGGATATCACTGTACCAATGGCATCACCATGAAGGGTCAAACGGACAAGGTACTATGTCACAGTAATCTAAGGTAAAGGTGGTCACATGTGTACCTGAAGAGTTACACCAAAACGTAATTATGTTATCATTTTTGTGATGGCCACCTCCTGGGCCCCTCCCCCCTAGATCAAACAGAAAAAGGATATGCAGCGCCCGAAAACACTCTCTCCTGCAGTGATAAGCGTGCATTCAGGTGTTCTTCCTGGCCAACTTGACTGAGGTGGCTGTGGTCACCAAAACTTGGAATGGACCATCATAACTTGGCTCAAGGATCTCCAGACAGTAGTTGTTGTGTTCCTGTATCTGATTCAGTATCTGGAATGGAAGAAAACACCTGGACATGCATTCAGGTTAATTCTCGTGATAATGTGGTTACATAATTAGTCAACACATCAGATTGTAGCTGTAACTGTTATAGAAAGTAACAACCAAGTCTGGGAGCTGAACCAAACAAAATTTCATAAGGGGATAGGGCATGTTTCCCCTGGGGGTGTGTCTGACACTGAACAGGGCAATGGGCCAACTCATGTTAGTCTATTGGGCCATCTTTAACATCCTGTTTTTAGTGTCCCATTCATCCTTTCTACCTTCCCGCTACTTTGAGGGTGGTATGGGATGTGTAGTGCCAACTAAACCCCCAGTGCTGCCCAAATCTCTTTAGTAAGGGTTGTTGTTAGGGCTGGTCCCTTATCTCTCAATATTACCTCTGGGACCCCAAATATACATACTATCTCACTCAGTAATTTCTTAGTTGTGGTCCTGGAAGTCATGACCACTTCCACTAGGGCGTATTCGAATCTGCCACTTCTTGGCACTTGAGAATGATCAATTTGCATCCTCTGGAATGGGGTATAGGGCTTTTGCCAGGTGCTTCTTCTGTGCTTCTTCTGTGCGTCCTGGGTTACATTTGGTGCAGATAATGCATGATCTGCAGAAGCTGTCGGTCAGTGGAGTAACTCTTGGTGCAACACTTGTTGATAAGAGAGTTCATAAAAGTCTTTGTCAAGTGGGCAGCTCCATGTGCCCATTGCACCACGGCTGGGTACATACTCCTGGGTAGACAAGGCTTCTTGTTGCACTCGAATAGTCCATTTCTGAGAGTTGCTCCTTTTCTCCATTTCCAGCTTTCCTTCTTATCCGGACTTGTTTCCTGTAGTTCTTTTAGATAAACTCTGTCCACTGGGAAAGTCTGTAAGGTAAGCACGGGGTGGTCTTCTTCTACCACCCTGCTGTCCACTTCCCGTGGACCACCAGCTGTCTGTTTGGCAGCTGTATTGGCTCGATGATTGCCTCGAGCTTCCTTTGAGTTCAGTTTGTAGTGTGCTTTTACTCAGAATAGTCACTTGGGTTGTGAGAAGCAAGGCATCAATCAAGTTTTCACAGGTGTTCCTGCAGCCATCAGGAATCCTCTGTTCTAGATAACACCATAATCATGGGCAATGTTGAAAGCATATCTTGAGTCCATATGAATGTTGGCTCTTTTTCCCTCTGCCCATTTACGTGCTGTAGTAAGTGCTTACAGCTCTGCCTCCTGTGCAGACATCACCGGTGGTAAGGCTTCAGCTTGTAGTACAGTATTTTCAGTGGTGACCGCGTGTCCTGTGCGGTCACGGGGGTGACAAGTCAAGACTCTACTCCTCCTCCTCCTTTCCCCCCTCGAGAAGTGGAAGAAGGGTGGTAGGGTTCAGTGTTTGACAACTTAATAGAGTAATGCTGTCTAGTAGGAGGGAACACAGGAGTCTCAAGTATCTGGTAGTGGACAAGTGTTTCGGCTGGATCTTGGTTGAATATGGCAACAACGTCATGGGGAACAAGCAGAACGAGGCAGTGTCCGAGGACCAAGTTCAAAGTTTTGTCAAGCAAGGCTTGTGTAGCAAATCCAGCTCGCAGACACAATAGGCCTCCTCTTGCTACCGCATCCAGCCGACAGGAATAATATCCTATGGGGCGTAGGCTGATGCCGTGTGATTGGGTGAGTACACCTGCAGCATGTCCCAGACGTTCGGATACAAAGAGCTTGAGCGTTTTGTCGTAGGCTGGGAGCCCTAGCGCCGGGGGTGGCGCACTCAAGGGTTTCAAACTTTAGATATTTCTTCAGGAGACATCTGGAAGGGTCTGATTGCAGAGCATCAGTAGGAAGGCTTCTGGAATCCATGCTCTGCACTAGGAAATTAGTCCAAGGAAGGCATGAAGGAATTTCTGACCTTGTGGCAGTGGGGTGTCAGAGATTACTTGCACCCTGTCTTCAGTAGGGTGTCTTGTCCCATGGGACAAACAGTGTCCAAGGAAAATGACAGGTGTTGAGCACCACTGCAATTTGGGCTTTGAGACTTTGCAGCCCTGGTTGGCAAGATAGCACAACAGGCTTTCTGAGGTGACTTCAACAGGGGGTAAGTCAGCAGCACAAAGGAGAAGGTCATCAACATGTTGGAAGAGAATCACTTCCGGGTGTTCCTCTTGTCATGTGTCAAGGATGATAGCCATAGCTTTTGCAAACTGGCTTGGAAAGTTCTGTGCCCCTTGTGGCACAACTGTTTAGGTATGTTGCCGTTTCTTTCCGTGGATGAATGCGAAAAGGTACCAGCAGGAGGGGTGAGGGTGGACACTGAAGAAAACGTTTGTAAGGTCCACCTCTGTGAGGTACTTTGCAGTCAAAGGCATCCACAGTAGGTACCTGGTTCTCTTTTTAGGATTCTCTTCTTGGGGTTATTGTGGTTTCCGGGGCAATGAAGCGCCCTCTTTTAGCTTGACTGAAACTGGTGGCACCTTTAAGTGACCGTTGTCTTCCGGTCCTGTGGACCATAGGCACGCAGGGATTCTGTCAAGTACTTCCTGCAGTATTGAACTTGAAGTTTTTGCTTCATTAAGTGTCATCAGGAGAGGCTGAGAACACAAAGCAGATGAGTCTTCTAAAGATAGGGGAGTATGTAACTTCACCCCCCTTCAGGCGTGTCCTGATTGAGGCCTGTAGTCTGGACAACACATCAGCTCCTAGTAGATTCAAGGGACATGTAGAGGACACCACAAATTTGGCAAGCAAATCAGGAAGTGGACTGGAGCGGGGCACCCCATCCATTCCTACGCAGGAAACATCAATAGTGGAAAGGAAAGAATTATCAGGCAGGTCCACCGCCCTCAACACGCTTCTGGCTGTACCCGTCAATGAGGAAAGTGGTAGGTTTTTCGTCTTGGACATCTTGGGGCTCTGCATTCTTTTCTGAAGTGACCCCGTTTCCCACAGTTGTAACAGGTGATCCTTTCCCTGGTATTAAGCAGTGGTGGTGGACTAGTGTTGGCGGGATCTTCGTCATGGGTTACCATGAGGGGCGTTGGTTTTTTACCTTTTTGATTTTCTATACCTCTGGTCACCAACAATAAATCAGACATTTTCATTGAATGGTATTCAGGGCGGGCCACCATCAGGCCTTTTCTGATATCCTCTCTGAGCCCTGAAACAAAAGCAGTTGATAACATGTGTGTGTGTGTGCCTTTATGAGTCTAGCATGATACTTCTTCACAGACTCCCCTTTATCTTGGGTAATATCTTGGATTGTGGTCTTCTGATCCGTCAACTTCTCCTTTGCCCAGTCGTGGAGTTGTGCACAGAACTCCACTCCTGAGGTGTAGGAAATGGCACTTGTCAGACAGGCATCATTGAAGGCCATCTGCATGACTGGCCAAAAGACATATCCTGCTTTGATTTGGCATAGGCTGATTAAGTCTCTTCAGGCAGCTGAGTAAGTTTCTTGTATCTGCACTATCCTGTGGTAGAAGGGAATTGGCTGCTTCTCTGGGTCAGGCAGACTTGTCACTAAGGCCGCTGCTTGTGATAGAGTAAAAGCGACATACATCACTGGTGCCCCTTCTGGTAACCGAGACTGTTGTTGGGGCAGGGGCTGACAAGAGGCACTGTTCTTTACGGTTGCCAGCATGTGTTTGAGATCCTCTCGGAACTGAGAGTCTGGAGCCGGATTGGGGGTTAAATCAGTGGGTGGCCTTGCTGCCTGCTGTCGGGCTTCCCACTCAGATGCTTCTTCATCATTAACATATCCAGCCTGGGAATGTGATGCTCCCATATTGGGGAAGACAGGTGTGTGATATGAACCATCCTGGTTTAAAACAGGGAGGGCTGGGTACAGGCTGTTTAAGCTTACTGGGTGTACCAAGATGGCCGCCGGCAGGAAGTGCACTGGACTGGGTAGAAAGTGAAGGCATGGGTGCACTAAGATGGCCGCCGGGCTGAGTTGTCACAGTGGGTTGTGCTTGGGTGGTGAGAAAGGAGTGGTTGTTAGACGGAGGGCAGTGCTGTCCCTCCCCTCCTTTGTTTAAAGTTCCAACATATCATCAGCTCTGTGATACACATACTTAATACAATCGCCATCTTTCTTAACTTCCTTTATCCAATTTTCTTTATCACACAGGATTTTTCTCCCTGTCTCTTCAGCAACATAACTTTCGCCATTTCTTTCAACTTTGTTAACTATTTCAACATCTTCTTCTCTCCTTCTTTACAATATCACTTTCATTACAATATCACTTTCTGTTTCTCGGCTAACGGCTTGAGAGGGGAATACATACAACCAAGGAGTTAATATTTTTCTCAGCGTTCTTATCAGCAAATTCCTTCGGTGGGGGCTTATACTGCGCTCCAAGTTGCTACTGTTTGTTATAACCCTGTAATGTACGGTTAATCTCAGAACAAGAACAAACACATCAGGGGTAGTGAGGAGCAATGGCCCGCAACCCAACAGATCCCCTGGGCAGCCCCCCTCCCCCTCTCATGTATAGCAAACAATAAACCACAAATACAATCACGACAGGACATTACACCTGCCACTCTTCGAACTGCAAAATTTCAGCAGGCTAAAATAACCGCAAAGGCAGACCACCCTGCAAAATAAACCCGTTTATAGACGTTTTTCTACAGCTCTACACCAAGAGGCCGACAACTCTTCTTGGGGTGAGTCCTCTGTAACACTTTCAGACTGCAAATCCCGCAGCTGAGCTAACCCTCAAAGGTTCCTTGAACCTAGAGTACACCCGTCCCATAAACGTTTGCTACAAGGGAAACTATCTCATGCCAGAGGCCGACAGCTCGTCTGGAGATGAGAACAACATTCACACATGTAGCACCCTTAGACTGCTGAGTTTCGTAGCCCAAAGAATGGCAGACAGTGAACAAAGAATACAGTCAGCAGAAACCCATTGACAGGTTCGTTAAACAACCTCAGGCGAGGAAATACCTGCCTCTAAGACAGTCTCAGCATACCGACAGAATCCAGTCGTCAACCGAAAGATAAGAGAGTCGTACAGTGGTAGGGATGAGCTTCGTGTTCGAGTCGAACCCATGTTCGACTCGAACATCGGCTGTTCGACCGTCCGTCGAATTGCGAACGATATGGGCCGTTCGCGCCAAATTCGTGTGGCGCGTCACGGCCCATAATTCACTGCGGCATCGCAGTGCATTGCTGGCTGATGATTGGCCAAGCATGCACTATGACCCGCATGCTTGGCCAATCACAGCGCCGCCTGAACAGAGAGCCGTAATTGGCCAAAGCCAAGGAGGCTTTGGCCAATTATGGCTCAGGGGATTTAGTACACGCCCCACACTATATAAGGCCGCCTGCACGGCGGCCCTGTGTAGTGTGTGTTCCGGCGTTGAAAGAGATAGACAGAGAGACAGTGTTTGATTTGAGTTAGATAGATTAGGCAGAACAGTCAGTCAGTTAGCTGCACTTACAGTGTATTGTGTATATATATGCATCCCAGGTGTTGCATATATATATATACACTGTATTCAGTTTAGCTAGATCCGTTCCTGTTATCTTCTATCTAGACTATTTACATTCAGTGCAGTGTGTCCTGCTCACAGTGTTCAGCTAGATCCGTTCCTGCTATTTACATTCAGTACAGTGCTTCCTGCTCACAGTGTTCAGCTAGATCCGTTCCTGCTATTTACATTCAGTGCAGTGCGTGCTGCTCACAGTGTTCAGCTAGATCCGTTCCTGCTATTTACATTCAGTGCAGTGCGTGCTGCTCACAGTGTTCAGCTAGATCCGTTCCTGCTATTTACATTCAGTGCAGTGCGTCCTGCTCACAGTGTTCAGCTAGATCCGTTCCTGCTATTTACATTCAGTGCAGTGCGTCCTGCTCACAGTGTTCAGCTAGATCCGTTCCTGCTATTTACATTCAGTGCAGTGCGTGCTGCTCACAGTGTTCAGCTAGATCCGTTCCTGCTATTTACATTCAGTGCAGTGCGTCCTGCTCACAGTGTTCAGCTAGATCCGTTCCTGTTATCTTCCTACTGACAGGCAGGCTTGTCTGGTTACAGTATATAAAGCTACCTGAAGAAAATTACAGGTGTTCTTTTTGATCCTATTAGTACCACGGTCAGGCAGCTAGACTATTTACATTTAGTACAGTGTGTCCTGCTCACAGTGTTCAGCTAGATCCGTTCCTGTTATTTACATTCAGTGCAGTGTGTCCTGCTCACAGTGTTCAGCTAGATCCGTTCCTGCTATTTACATTCAGTACAGTGCGTGCTGCTCACAGTGTTCAGCTAGATCCGTTCCTGCTATATACATTTAGTGCAGTACGTCCTGCTCACAGTGTTCAGCTAGATCCGTTCCTGTTATCTTCCTACTGACAGGCAGGCTTGTCTGGTTACAGTATATAAAGCTACCTGAAGAAAATTACAGGTGTTCTTTTTGATCCTATTAGTACCACGGTCAGGCAGCTAGACTATTTACATTTAGTACAGTGTGTCCTGCTCACAGTGTTCAGCTAGATCCGTTCCTGTTATTTACATTCAGTGCAGTGCGTCCTGCTCACAGTGTTCAGCTAGATCCGTTCCTGCTATTTACATTCAGTGCAGTGCGTCCTGCTCACAGTGTTCAGCTAGATCCGTTCCTGCTATTTACATTCAGTGCAGTGCGTGCTGCTCACAGTGTTCAGCTAGATCCGTTCCTGCTATTTACATTCAGTGCAGTGCGTCCTGCTCACAGTGTTCAGCTAGATCCGTTCCTGTTATCTTCCTACTGACAGGCAGGCTTGTCTGGTTACAGTATATAAAGCTACCTGAAGAAAATTACAGGTGTTCTTTTTGATCCTATTAGTACCACGGTCAGGCAGCTAGACTATTTACATTTAGTACAGTGTGTCCTGCTCACAGTGTTCAGCTAGATCCGTTCCTGTTATTTACATTCAGTGCAGTGTGTCCTGCTCACAGTGTTCAGCTAGATCCGTTCCTGCTATTTACATTCAGTACAGTGCGTGCTGCTCACAGTGTTCAGCTAGATCCGTTCCTGCTATATACATTTAGTGCAGTACGTCCTGCTCACAGTGTTCAGCTAGATCCGTTCCTGTTATCTTCCTACTGACAGGCAGGCTTGTCTGGTTACAGTATATAAAGCTACCTGAAGAAAATTACAGGTGTTCTTTTTGATCCTATTAGTACCACGGTCAGGCAGCTAGACTATTTACATTTAGTACAGTGTGTCCTGCTCACAGTGTTCAGCTAGATCCGTTCCTGTTATTTACATTCAGTGCAGTGCGTCCTGCTCACAGTGTTCAGCTAGATCCGTTCCTGCTATTTACATTCAGTGCAGTGCGTGCTGCTCACAGTGTTCAGCTAGATCCGTTCCTGCTATTTACATTCAGTGCAGTGCGTCCTGCTCACAGTGTTCAGCTAGATCCGTTCCTGTTATCTTTCTACTGACAGGCAGGCTTGTCTGGTTACAGTATATAAAGCTACCTAAAGAAAATTACAGGTGTTCTTTTTGATCCTATTAGTACCACGGTCAGGCAGCTAGACTATTTACATTTAGTACAGTGTGTCCTGCTCACAGTGTTCAGCTAGATCCGTTCCTGTTATTTACATTCAGTGCAGTGTGTCCTGCTCACAGTGTTCAGCTAGATCCGTTCCTGCTATTTACATTCAGTACAGTGCGTCCTGCTCACAGTGTTCAGCTAGATCCGTTCCTGCTATTTACATTCAGTGCAGTGCGTGCTGCTCACAGTGTTCAGCTAGATCCGTTCCTGCTATATACATTTAGTGCAGTACGTCCTGCTCACAGTGTTCAGCTAGATCCGTTCCTGTTATCTTCCTACTGACAGGCAGGCTTGTCTGGTTACAGTATATAAAGCTACCTGAAGAAAATTACAGGTGTTCTATCCCAGCTTAGTGCAGCTACAGGCCATTAGTATGTCTGGAAGGCCAAGAAGGAGAGGCAGACAGTCACAAGCCAATAAGAGAGGGCAAGCAGGCTCTGTGTCTAGTGCTGGTCGTGGAGACGGTGCATCCTCATCAGCACGTGGCCATGGGACACGCTTGGCCTTTTTTTCGGCAGCTGGCCGTGTTGAGCCGCAACATGCGGAAGACTTGGTCGAGTGGATGACCAAGCCGTCCTCATCCTCCTCATCCTCTCTCACCCATGCCCAGGGTGCTTTGTCTGGCAAAGCAGCGGCCTCTTCCCTCAGCTCAATGTCATCAGTGACTCCTTCCCTAGCCCCACCATGTCCTCCTGAGGATTCCCTCGAACTGTTTGACCACAGTGTTGGGTACATGCTCCAGGAGGATGCCCAGCGTTTGGAAGGCTCTGATGATGATACTGAGCTCAATGAAGGCAGTAACATGAGCACGGACAGAGGGGGTGCCCAAGAAGGACAGCAATCTGGCAGTCATGCTCCCCCTGCTGCAGCATACTGCCAGGTTTGCTCCAGTGATGAGGAGGGAGGGGATGATGAGGTCACTGACTCAACGTGGGTGCCTGATAGGAGAGAGGAGGAGGAGGAGGAGGAGGAGGAGGAGGAGGAGGAGGTGGCACATCACCAACTAGGCAGGATGCCCTCCAGGGGCCAGCCTAAGGGCAGCACATTGACTGCATCACACCCCAAAGCTCCACATGTGCAGGGCGCTGCAGTCTCTGCGCGTTATTCAAAAAGTTCTTTGGTGTGGGCCTTTTTTGAGACGAGTGCATCAGATCGCACCGCTGCTATTTGCAATATATGTCTCAAGCGTATCTCGCGTGGCCAAAACATCTCCCGCTTGGGTACCACATGCTTGACCAGACATATGTTGACCTGCCATGCAGTTCGTTGGCAAGCGTATCTAAAAGACCCACACCAAAGAACAAAGACGATCTCTCCTTGCTCCTCATCAGCTGAGATTTCCAACCCCACTAGACCTTCAGTCCTCTCTGCGACCTGCAGTGAGAGGAATGAAGGTGTAGAATTAGGTGTGTCACAGCCAAGTACTTATGGGCAATCTGCTTTTGGTACACCGACGTCAGATTGTACCAGGCAAATTTCCCTGCCCCAGCTGCTGCACCGCCGAAAGAAGTTTGCTCCCAGCCATCCACATGCCCAGCGGTTGAATGCTAGCTTGGCAAAATTGCTAGCACTTCAACTGCTGCCTTTTCAGTTGGTAGACTCTGCCCCCTTCCGTGAGTTTGTGGAATGTGCGGTTCCTCAGTGGCAGGTACCCAAACGCCACTTTTTCTCACGGAAGGCGATTCCGGCTCTCTACCGGCATGTGGAAGGCAATGTCCATGCCTCGCTGGACAGGGCGGTCAGCGGTAAGGTGCATATTACCGCTGACTCATGGTCCAGCAGGCATGGACAGGGACGTTACTTAAGTTTCACGGCGCATTGGGTGACTCTGCTGGCAGCTGGGAAGGATGCAGGACAAGGTGCAGTAGTGTTGGAGGTTGTTCCGCCACCACGCCTCCAAAATGCTGATTGTGACACACCTCTCTCCTCCACCCCCTCCTCTTCTTCTTCCTCCATGGCCTCTTCCTCGGAACCAGCGGTGCTCCGTAGGCGTTCAAGGGGCTACGCAAGTACGCAGGCCAAAAGATGCCATGCGGTGCTTGAGCTGGTGTGCTTGGGGGACAGGAGCCACACTGGGGCAGAGGTTCTGTCAGCTCTGCAGGGGCAGGTTCAGAGGTGGTTGACGCCACGCCAACTTAAGGCAGGAATGGTGGTTTGCGACAATGGCACCAACCTCCTCTCTGCCCTCCGACAGGGACAACTGACCCATGTGCCCTGTTTGGCTCACGTCCTTAACTTGGTGGTGCAGCGGTTCTTGGGCAGGTACCCGGGCTTACAGGATGTCCTGAGGCAGGCCAGGAAAGTCTGTGTGCATTTCCGCCGGTCATATAATGCCAGTGCTCGGCTGACGGACCTCCAAAAGGAGTTTAACCTGCCCAAGAACCGCCTAATCTGTGACATGCCCACCAGGTGGAACTCGACGTTGGCCATGCTGCAGCGGCTGCACACGCAGCAGAGGGCCATCAATGAGTACCTGTGCGACTATGGCACCAGGACAGGGTCAGGGGACCTTGGTTTTTTTTCCCCACGCCAGTGGGCCATGATCAGGGATGCATGCACTGTCCTGTCACCATTCGAGGAGGCCACGAGGATGGTGAGCACTGACAGTGCATGCATCAGTGACACTGTCCCCCTTGTCCACCTGTTGGAGCACACGCTGCGTGGGATAATGGACAGGGCACTTGAGGCAGAACAGAGGCAGGAAGAGGAGGACTTCCTTAGCTCTCAAGGCCCCCTTTATCCAGACAGTGTTCCTGCGTGCCCGCCGATCACACAGGAAGAGGACGAGGAGGAGGAGGAGGAGGAGGAGGAAGATTGTGTCAGTATGGAGGTGGAGCCTGGCACTCAGCATCAGCAGTCTTTAAGGGATCAGTCCCAAGGAACACATGGACTTGTACGTGGCTGGGAGGAGGTGGCTGCGGACGTTGTTGTCCTTAGTGACCCAGAGGACTCCGGACCGAATGCCTCAGCAAACCTACGCTGCATGGCCTCCCTGATCCTGCAAAGCCTGCGTAAGGATCCTCGTATTCGTGGTATCAAGGAGAAGGACCAATACTGGCTGGCAACCCTCCTTGATCCACGTTACAAGGGTAAGGTTGCGGACCTTATCTTGCCATCGCAGAGGGAGCAGAGGATGAAACATCTTCGGGAGGCCTTGCAGAAAGGTCTGTGCAACGCGTTCCCAGAGACTGGGAGGTTACAAACTCCTGTTTCTGGACAACGTGTTGCTGAGGCTTCGGTCAGTCAAAGAAGGAGCGGTGGAGAAGGTGGCCGTCTGACCGATGCGTTCAGACAATTTTTTGGTCCGCAGCCCCAAGGTATGATCGGTTCCAGCAACCATCGCCAGCGTCTGTTTTACATGGTGCAGGAATACCTAGGGGCAAGATCAGACTTGGACACCTTTCCCACCGAAAATCCTCTGGGTTACTGGGTCTTGAGGATGGATCACTGGCCAGAGCTTGCACAGTATGCAATTGAGCTACTGGCCTGTCCTGCATCCAGCGTTCTTTCGGAACGCACATTCAGTGCTGCTGGAGGCGTGGTAACCGATCACAGGGTGCGTCTGTCCACCGACTCGGTCGATCGGCTGACCTTCATAAAAATGAATCAGTCTTGGATCACCACCAGCTACCAAGCACCTGATGCAGATGTAACCGAATAATTTTTTTTGAAATCTCAGATCCCTTCAAAGACTGCCTATGCTGATGCTGAGTGACTATCCCTGAGTAATTATCCTCTTCCTCCTCAATCATCACGCTGATAGCTTGTAAGAACATTTTTGGTTCTGGGCGCCACCACCAGTGCCTAAGGCACAATTTTTCAGCCCCTGTTTAACAGGGGCGTGTAATTACAATTTTTGATGTAATACTTTGCAGCAGGGCTCGTTCCTGCATTCCAACTAGAGTGTCTGTGAGGGGTTGCAGTGTTGTGGCACCAGCACCAGTGCCTAAGACCCAATTTTTCTGCCCCTGTCTAACAGGGGCGTGTAATTACAATTTTTGATGCAATACTTTGCAGCAGGGCTTGTTCCTGCATTCCAACTAGAGTGTCTGTGAGGGGTTGCAGTGTTGTGGCACCAGCACCAGTGCCTAAGACCCAATTTTTCAGCCCCTGTCTAACAGGGGCGTGTAATTACAATTTTTGATGCAATACTTTGCAGCAGGGCTTGTTCCTGCGTTTCAACTAGAGTGTCTGTGAGGGGTTGCAGTGTTGTGGCACCAGCACCAGTGCCTAAGACCCAATTTTTCAGCCCCTGTCTAACAGGGGCGTGTAATTACAATTTTTGATGCAATACTTTGCAGCTGGGCTTGTTCCTGCGTTTCAACTAGAGTGTCTGTGAGGGGTTGCAGTGTTGTGGCACCAGCACCAGTGCCTAAGGCCTAATTTTTCAGCTCCTGTTCAACAGGGGCATGTAATTACAATTCTTGATCTAATATTTCACAGCAGGGCCCTGTGAGGGCTTACAGTGTTTTGGCCACAGCAACACCTAAGGCCCAAATTTCTGCTGAGTATATAGGGCAGGACCCTACTTTCAAACATCTAACTTACAAACGACTCCTACTTGCAAACGGAAGGAGACAACAGGAAGTGAGATGAAATCTACCCCTAAGGAAGGGAAATTCTCTCCTGTAAGAGTTAATATGGGAAAACAATTTTTCCTTTCCACTGATGCTTTCCAATCCTTGTTCCACAAAAAAACCCAAATTTTCAAAAAACATTTTTCATTGGGACAAAAAAGTGAGGTGAAATCTTCTGAAGAGGAGGAAAGACGCAAAACAAATGTCACAGGGGTGATAACCCTTCCCTATGTTTTCCAAAAAGCTTAGAAAAGATTTTTTGGCTGGAGCTAAACACATTAAAAATGTTCAAAATTACAAACAGATTCTACTTAACAACAAACCTACAGTCCCTGTCTTGTTTGCACCGCCTGTATACTGCTGTTCAGAGTATATAGGGACCTTTCCTTATTTTAATTTGGGTGCGGGGTTCCCCTTAATATCCATACAAGACCCAAAGGGCCTGGTAATGGACTGGGGGGTACCCATGCCGTTTGTCTCACTGATTTTCATCCATATTGCCATGACCCGACATGACATTAAACCCGCAAGCAGTTTTAAATGAGATTTTTTCCTTTAAAAATGACATTTGGTGCAGGGACTGTTCTAAACATGGGAAACACGCGTCACTTTACAGGCATACTATAGACACCCCCCAGGTACGATATTTAAAGGAATATTTCACTTTTTTTTTTTTACTTTAAGCATCATTAAAATCACTGCTCCCGAAAAAACGGCCGTTTTTAAAAGTTTTTTTTGCATTGATACATGTCCCCTGGGGTAGGACCCGGGTCCCCAAACCCTTTTTAGGACAATACCATGCAAATTAGCCTTTAAAATGAGCACTTTTGATTTCGAACGTTCGAGTCCCATAGACGTCAATGGGGTTCTAACGTTCGTGCGAACTTGCGGTCCGTTCGCGGGTTCTGGTGCGAACCGAACCGGGGGGTGTTCGGCTCATCCCTATACAGTGGTAAGAATATCAATCAAACTTACCGTACTGTTAGGGCTGCGCAAACCCCGTCTGTTATCTTTCAATTAACGCCCGAATGCTTGTCGCGGTATAACTTCGACCGTAGCCTGAGGTCCCGGGTTTCGGCACCATCTGTTATGGAAATGATTTAAGAGCTACAATCGAGCTCAAGGTTATCTGCTGCTGTCTCTAATTTGAAAAGTGTGGATATGCATGCATATAAAAGTAAACACTCTGAGACACGCTCAGAACTGCTAACTCATTACACTTGTGATTTATTCAAGGCGGTGTTAATGTTTTATACACACAAATACGTCATTGCTATGTTAGTCTAATAGGTACATCTCATTGGTTAAGATAAAAAAAGAAGATGGAGAATTTTCATAACGAGGTTTGGCTCTCTTTGGTCTTATCTTCAGTTCCGCGTTCTTCTGATGTGTGGGATGCAGGGGGTACCCGCCATCTTGAGAAAATATAGGAACAGAGCAAATCTGTATACTTATATAATGAGTAAGGAGAAAAGTATGTATGCACATAAGAAAATAGACATTTTCAGATTACTATTATTATCTACATCACATTCCTTCACAGTGTCTCTATCAATGTACGATCGTGTGTACAGGACATTAGTGTCTCTATCAATGTACGATCGTGTGTACAGGACATTAGTGTCTCTATCAATGTACGATCGTGTGTACAGGACATTAGTGTCTATCAATGTACGATCGTGTGTACAGGACATTAGTGTCTATCAATGTACGATCGTGTGTACAGGACATTAGTGTCTCTATCAATGTACGATCGTGTGTACAGGACATTAGTGTCTATCAATGTACGATCGTGTGTACAGGACATTAGTGTCTCTATCAATGTACGATCGTGTGTACAGGACATTAGTGTCTATCAATGTACGATCGTGTGTACAGGACATTAGTGTCTCTATCAATGTACGATCGTGTGTACAGGACATTAGTGTCTCTATCAATGTACGATCGTGTGTACAGGACATTAGTGTCTATCAATGTACGATCGTGTGTACAGGACATTAGTGTCTCTATCAATGTACGATCGTGTGTACAGGACATTAGTATCTATCAATGTACGATCGTGTGTACAGGACATTAGTGTCTATCAATGTACGATCGTGTGTACAGGACATTAGTGTCTCTATCAATGTACGATCGTGTGTACAGGACATTAGGGAAGGGATCGATCGTGTGAATGGGAATCAATGCCTTCCCTTAGTAAAAGCTCCTCCCCCACAGTGACCAATCTCTCCCTACACACAGGTAACCCCCCCCCCCGGGTGTCATTAGTACAGTGACAGTGCATGTTTTGTGGGTGGGACTGGATAGGGTAGCGGACAATCTGACACTAACAGACCCCCACAGGGAGTGATGTCACTACTCATCAAATATACTTTATATTGTTTGTTCAAATCCATCAACTATTTCTACTTTCATTCTGGAGAATTCGGGGTGTAAATTGGGGAGGGGCAAAAATCTCCTCCTCTTTAAAACCCACCCCCAGAATACGGCCCCCCCACATCCCTCCATCGGGGGGCTTCTCCAGTCCATCAATACCACTCCACCCTTCACAGGAGACTCCGCCCACCCTTCACAGGAGACTCCGCCCACCCTTCACAGGACACTCCGCCCACCCTTCACAGGACACTCCGCCCACCCTTCACAGGACACTCCGCCCACCCTTCACAGGACACTCCGCCCACCCTTTACAGGAGACTCCGCCCACCCTTCACAGGAGACTCCGCCCACCCTTCACAGGAGACTCCGCCCACCCTTCACAGGACACTCCGCCCACCCTTCACAGGACACTCCGCCCACCCTTCACAGGACACTCCGCCCACCCTTCACAGGAGACTCCGCCCACCCTTTACAGGAGACTCCGCCCACCCTTCACAGGAGACTCCGCCCACCCTTCACAGGAGACTCCGCCCACCCTTCACAGCAGACTCCGCCCACCCTTCACAGGAGACTCCGCCCACTCTTCACAGGAGACTCCACCCACCCTTCACAGGAGACTCCGCCCACCCTTCACAGCAGACTCCGCCCACCCTTCACAGCAGACTCCGCCCACCCTTCACAGGAGACTCCACCCACCCTTCACAGCAGACTCCGCCCACCCTTCACAGCAGACTCCGCCCACCCTTCACAGGAGACTCCGCCCACCCTTCACAGCAGACTCCGCCCACCCTTCACAGGAGACTCCGCCCACTCTTCACAGGAGACTCCGCCCACCCTTCACAGGAGACTCCGCCCACCCTTCACAGCAGACTCCGCCCACCCTTCACAGCAGACTCCGCCCACCCTTCACAGGAGACTCCGCCCACTCTTCACAGGAGACTCCACCCACCCTTCACAGGAGACTCCGCCCACCCTTCACAGCAGAGTCCTCCCCTTCACAGGCTCTCTGTACACAGGTGGGAGTCTCAGCCAGGAGATGAGTTTGCTCTCCACTGCCCTCTACTGCACCATCCATAGGAACTACACCTCCATTATATTGTATAGGAAAGTCAAGAACAAAAACAGCTTTTTCTGTCACCTGATGTTTCAAAGGTTTTGGGGGGACATCATTATCCTCTTCTTCATCCTCAGATGATCCAGACACGGCAAACTTGTGACCATGCAAAGGCGATTCCATTTATGAAATGAACTTTAGTATACCTGCTCCCTTCACCGGCTCAGATGGATCACCTTTCTCCATAGCCTCTGCTGCGGTGATGAGGGCACAGAACTTCCTTGGCCCGATAACATACTGCCAGTCATAACACCTGATCACCCGCAGCCTGTGTGCCAGAGATTTCTCCACCATCTGCCGGCATATGGCCTCTATGGCCCCTCTGGTGATGCCGGCCCTCCACTGGCCTCTATGGCCCCTCTGGTGATGCCGGCCCTCCACTGGCCTCTATGGCCCCTCTGGTGATGCCGGCCCTCCACTGTCCTCTATGGTCCCTCTGGTGATGCCGGCCCTCCACTGGCCTCTATGGCCCCTCTGGTGATGCCGGCCCTCCACTGTCCTCTATGGCCCCTCTGGTGATACCGGCCCTCCACTGTCCTCTATGGTCCCTCTGGTGATGCCGGCCCTCCACTGGCCTCTATGGCCCCTCTGGTGATGCCGGCCCTCCACTGTCCTCTATGGTCCCTCTGGTGATGCCGGCCCTCCACTGGCCTCTATGGCCCCTCTGGTGATGCCGGCCCTCCACTGGCCTCTATGGCCCCTCTGGTGATGCCGGCCCTCCACTGGACTCTATGGCCCCTCTGGTGATGCCGGCCCTCCACTGGACTCTATGGCCCCTCTGGTGATGCCGGCCCTCCACTGTCCTCTATGGTCCCTCTGGTGATGCCGGCCCTCCACTGGCCTCTATGGCCCCTCTGGTGATGCCGGCCCTCCACTGGCCTCTATGGCCCCTCTGGTGATGCCGGCCCTCCACTGGCCTCTATGGCCCCTCTGGTGATGCCGGCCCTCCACTGGACTCTATGGCCCCTCTGGTGATGCCGGCCCTCCACTGGCCTCTATGGCCCCTCTGGTGATGCCGGCCCTCCACTGGCCTCTATGGCCCCTCTGGTGATGCCGGCCCTCCACTGGACTCTATGGCCCCTCTGGTGATGCCGGCCCTCCACTGGACTCTATGGTCCCTCTGGTGATGCCGGCCCTCCACTGGCCTCTATGGCCCCTCTGGTGATGCCGGCCCTCCACTGGCCTTATGGCCCCTCTGGTGATGCCAGCCCTCCACTGGCCTCTATGGCCCCTCTGGTGATGCCGGCCCTCCACTGTCCTCTATGGCCCCTCTGGTGATGCCGGCCCTCCACTGGCCTCTATGGCCCCTCTAGTGATGCCGGCCCTCCACTGGCCTCTATGGCCCCTCTGGTGATGCCGGCCCTCCACTGTCCTCTATGGCCCCTCTGGTGATGCCGGCCCTCCACTGTCCTCTATGGTCCCTCTGGTGATGCCGGCCCTCCACTGACCTCTATGGTCCCTCTGGTGATGCCTGCCCTCCACTGTCCTCTATGGCCCCTCTGGTGATGCCGGCCCTCCACTGGCCTCTATGGCCCCTCTAGTGATGCCGGCCCTCCACTGGCCTCTATGGCCCCTCTGGTGATGCCGGCCCTCCACTGGCCTCTATGGCCCCTCTGGTGATGCCGGCCCTCCACTGGCCTCTATGGCCCCTCTGGTGATGCCGGCCCTCCACTGGCCTCTATGGCCCCTCTGGTGATGCCGGCCCTCCACTGGCCTCTATGGCCCCTCTGGTGATGCCGGCCCTCCACTGGCCTCTATGGCCCCTCTGGTGATGCCGGCCCTCCACTGGCCTCTATGGCCCCTCTGGTGATGCCGGCCCTCCACTGGCCTCTATGGCCCCTCTGGTGATGCCGGCCCTCCACTGGACTTTATGGCCCCTCTGGTGATGCCGGTGTCTTGCCGAGAAAGTTCCCTCGGCGGATAAGTTCCTCCCCTGTACTGCGCAGGCGCAGCGCCTGCGCAGTACCAACTGCTGTCAGCCGGCGGAGATAGCCGAAGCTCAAAATCCACAATCGGCTGTACACGGCGCCTGCGCTCTGGGTCCAGATTCCTTCCCCACCATCCAAGTGGACCTGGAGGGGGAATCTAAAAGTGCCGAGCGCAGCGAGGCCGTGCCCGAAGCGTGGCGAGCGAAGCGAGCCCGCGAGGGGCCCTCTTACAGGCGCCGTGTACAGCTGATTTTCAGCTGTTCCGCTTCGGCTATTTCCGCCGGATCGTACTGCGCATGCGCAGTACAGTCAGGAACTTATCCGCCGAGCGGAACTTATTCGGCAGAACACCGGCCCTCCACTGGCCTCTATGGCCCCTCTGGTGATGCCGGCCCTCCACTGTCCTCTATGGCCCCTCTGGTGATGCCGGCCCTCCACTGGCCTCTATGGCCCCTCTGGTGATGCCGGCCCTCCACTGGCCTCTATGGCCCCTCTGGTGATGCCGGCCCTCCACTGGCCTCTATGGCCCCTCTGGTGATGCCGGCCCTCCACTGGCCTCTATGGCCCCTCTGGTGATGCCGGCCCTCCACTGACCTCTATGGTCCCTCTGGTGATGCCGGCCCTCCACTGTCCTCTATGGTCCCTCTAATGATGCCGGCCCTCCACTGGCCTCTATGGCCCCTCTGGTGATGCCGGCCCTCCACTGACCTCTATGGTCCCTCTGGTGATGCCGGCCCTCCACTGTCCTCTATGGTCCCTCTAATGATGCCGGCCCTCCACTGTCCTCTATGGCCCCTCTGGTGATGCCGGCCCTCCACTGGCCTCTATGGTCCCTCTGGTGATGCCGGCCCTCCACTGGCCTCTATGGCCCCTCTGGTGATGCCGGCCCTCCACTGTCCTCTATGGCCCCTCTGGTGATGCCGGCCCTCCACTGACCTCTATGGCCCCTCTGGTGATGCCGGCCCTCCACTGTCCTCTATGGCCCCTCTGGTGATGCCGGCCCTCCACTGACCTCTATGGCCCCTCTGGTGATGCCGGCCCTCCACTGACCTCTATGGCCCCTCTGGTGATGCCGGCCCTCCACTGGCCTCTATGGCCTCTCTGGTGATGCTGGCCCTCCACTGGACTCTATGGCCCCTCTGGTGATGCCGGCCCTCCACTGTCCTCTATGGTCCCTCTAATGATGCCGGCCCTCCACTGTCCTCTGTGGCCCCTCTGGTAATGCCGGCCCTCCACTGGCCTCTATGGCCCCTCTGGTGATGCCGGCCCTCCACTGGCCTCTATGGCCCCTCTGGTGATGCCGGCCCTCCACTGTCCTCTATGGCCCCTCTGGTGATGCCGGCCCTCCACTGGCCTCTATGGCCCCTCTGGTGATGCCGGCCCTCCACTGGCCTCTATGGTCCCTCTGGTGATGCCGGCCCTCCACTGGCCTCTATGGCCCCTCTGGTGATGCCGGCCCTCCACTGGACTCTATGGTCCCTCTGGTGATGCCGGCCCTCCACTGGACTCTATGGCCCCTCTGGTGATGCCGGCCCTCCACTGGACTCTATGGCCCCTCTGGTGATGCCGGCCCTCCACTGTCCTCTATGGCCCCTCTGGTGATGCCGGCCCTCCACTGGCCTCTGTGGTCCCTCTGGTGATGCCGGCCCTCCACTGTCCTCTATGGTCCCTCTAATGATGCCGGCCCTCCACTGTCCTCTGTGGCCCCTCTGGTAATGCCGGCCCTCCACTGGCCTCTATGGCCCCTCTGGTGATGCCGGCCCTCCACTGGCCTCTATGGCCCCTCTGGTGATGCCGGCCCTCCACTGGCCTCTATGGCCCCTCTGGTGATGCCGGCCCTCCACTGGCCTCTATGGCCCCTCTGGTGATGCCGGCCCTCCACTGGCCTCTATGGTCCCTCTGGTGATGCCGGCCCTCCTCTGTCCTCTATGGCCCCTCTGGTGATGCCGGCCCTCCACTGGCCTCTATGGCCCCTCTTGTGATGCCGGCCCTCCACTGGCCTCTATGGCCCCTCTGGTGATGCCGGCCCTCCACTGGCCTCTATGGCCCCTCTGGTGATGCCGGCCCTCCACGGCCCCTCTGGTGATGCCGGCCCTCCACTGACCTCTATGGTCCCTCTGGTGATGCCGGCCCTCCACTGGCCTCTATGGCCCCTCTGGTGATGCCGGCCCTCCACTGGCCTCTATGGTCCCTCTGGTGATGCCGGCCCTCCACTGGCCTCTATGGCCCCTCTGGTGATGCCGGCCCTCCACTGGCCTCTATGGCCCCTCTGGTGATGCCGGCCCTCCACTGTCCTCTATGGCCCCTCTGGTGATGCCGGCCCTCCACTGGCCTCTATGGCCCCTCTGGTGATGCCGGCCCTCCACTGGCCTCTATGGCCCCTCTGGTGATGCCGGCCCTCCACTGACCTCTATGGCCCCTCTGGTGATGCCGGCCCTCCACTGACCTCTATGGTCCCTCTGGTGATGCCGGCCCTCCACTGGCCTCTATGGTCCCTCTGGTGATGCCGGCCCTCTACTGGCCTCTATGGCCCCTCTGGTGATGCCGGCCCTCCACTGGACTCTATGGTCCCTCTGGTGATGCCGGCCCTCCACTGGACTCTATGGCCCCTCTGGTGATGCTGGCCCTCCACTGGACTCTATGGCCCCTCTGGTGATGCCGGCCCTCCACTGTCCTCTATGGCCCCTCTGGTGATGCCGGCCCTCCTCTGGCCTCTGTGGTCCCTCTGGTGATGCCGGCCCTCCACTGTCCTCTATGGTCCCTCTAATGATGCCGGCCCTCCACTGTCCTCTGTGGCCCCTCTGGTAATGCCGGCCCTCCACTGGCCTCTATGGCCCCTCTGGTGATGCCGGCCCTCCACTGGCCTCTATGGCCCCTCTGGTGATGCCGGCCCTCCACTGGCCTCTATGGCCCCTCTGGTGATGCCGGCCCTCCACTGGCCTCTATGGTCCCTCTGGTGATGCCGGCCCTCCTCTGTCCTCTATGGCCCCTCTGGTGATGCCGGCCCTCCACTGGCCTCTATGGCCCCTCTGGTGATGCCGGCCCTCCACTGGCCTCTATGGCCCCTCTGGTGATGCCGGCCCTCCACTGGCCTCTATGGCCCCTCTGGTGATGCCGGCCCTCCACGGCCCCTCTGGTGATGCCGGCCCTCCACTGACCTCTATGGTCCCTCTGGTGATGCCGGCCCTCCACTGGCCTCTATGGCCCCTCTGGTGATGCCGGCCCTCCACTGGCCTCTATGGTCCCTCTGGTGATGCCGGCCCTCCACTGGCCTCTATGGCCCCTCTGGTGATGCCGGCCCTCCACTGGCCTCTATGGCCCCTCTGGTGATGCCGGCCCTCCACTGTCCTCTATGGCCCCTCTGGTGATGCCGGCCCTCCACTGGCCTCTATGGCCCCTCTGGTGATGCCGGCCCTCCACTGGCCTCTATGGCTCCTCTGGTGATGCCGGCCCTCCACTGACCTCTATGGCCCCTCTGGTGATGCCGGCCCTCCACTGACCTCTATGGTCCCTCTGGTGATGCCGGCCCTCCACTGGCCTCTATGGCCCCTCTGGTGATGCCAGCCCTCCACTGGCCTCTGTGGCCCCTCTGGTAATGCCGGCCCTCCGCTAGACTCTATGGCCCCTCTGGTGATGCCGGCCCTCCGCTGGACTCTATGGCCCCTCTGGTGATGCTGGCCCTCCATTGGACTCTATGGCCCCTCTGGTGATGCCGGTCTTCCGCTGGACTCTATGGCCCCTCTGGTGATGCCGGCCCTCCGCTGGACTCTATGGCCCCTCTGGTGATGCCGGCCATCCACTGACCTCTATGGCCCCTCTAGTGATGCCGGCCCTCCATTGGACTCTATGGCCCCTCTGGTGATGCCGGCCCTCCATTGGACTCTATGGCCCCTCTGGTGATGCCGGCCCTCCACTGGACTCTATGGCCCCTCTGGTGATGCCGGCCCTCCATTGGACTCTATGGCCCCTCTGGTGATGCCGGCCCTCCACTAGACTCTATGGCCCCTCTGGTGATGCCGGCCCTCCAATGGCCTCTATGGTCCCTCTGGTGATGCTGGCCCACCACTGGCCTCTATGGTCCCTCTGGGGATGCCGGCCCTCCACTAGACTCTATGGCCCCTCTGGTGATGCCGGCCCTCCAATGGCCTCTATGGCCCCTCTGGTGATGCCGGCCCTCCACTAGACTCTATGGCCCCTCTGGTGATGCCGGCCCTCCAATGGCCTCTATGGCCCCTCTGGTGATGCTGGCCCTCCACTGACCTCTATGGTCCCTCTGGGGATGCCGGCCCTCCACTGACCTCTATGGCCCCTCTGGTGATGCCGGCCCTCCACTGTCCTCTATGGCCCCTCTGGTGATGCCGGCCCTCCACTGGACTCTATGGTCCCTCTGGTGATGCCGGCCCTCCACTGGACTCTATGGTCCCTCTGGTGATGCCGGCCCTCCACTGACCTCTATGGCCCCTCTGGTGATGCCGGCCCTCCACTGGACTCTATGGCCCCTCTGGTGATGCCGGCCCTCCACTGGACTCTATGGCCCCTCTGGTGATGCCGGCCCTCCACTGGACTCTATGGCCCCTCTGGTGATGCCGGCCCTCCACTGGCCTCTATGGCCCCTCTGGTGATGCCGGCCCTCCACTGGCCTCTATGGCCCCTCTGGTGATGCCGGCCCTCCACTGGCCTCTATGGCCCCTCTGGTGATGCCGGCCCTCCACTGGCCTCTATGGCCCCTCTGGTGATGCCGGCCCTCCACTGGCCTCTATGGCCCCTCTGGTGATGCCGGCCCTCCACTGTCCTCTATGGCCCCTCTGGTGATGCCGGCCCTCCACTGGCCTCTATGGCCCCTCTGGTGATGCCGGCCCTCCACTGGCCTCTATGGCCCCTCTGGTGATGCCGGCCCTCCACTGGCCTCTATGGTCCCTCTGGTGATGCCGGCCCTCCACTGGCCTCTATGGCCCCTCTGGTGATGCCGGCCCTCCACTGGACTCTATGGTCCCTCTGGTGATGCCGGCCCTCCACTGGACTCTATGGCCCCTCTGGTGATGCCGGCCCTCCACTGTCCTCTATGGCCCCTCTGGTGATGCCGGCCCTCCACTGACCTCTATGGCCCCTCTGGTGATGCCGGCCCTCCACTGACCTCTATGGTCCCTCTGGTGATGCCGGCCCTCCACTGGCCTCTATGGCCCCTCTGGTGATGCCGGCCCTCCACTGACCTCTATGGCCCCTCTGGTGATGCCGGCCCTCCACTGGCCTCTATGGCCCCTCTGGTGATGCCAGCCCTCCACTGGCCTCTGTGGCCCCTCTGGTAATGCCGGCCCTCCGCTAGACTCTATGGCCCCTCTGGTGATGCCGGCCCTCCGCTGGACTCTATGGCCCCTCTGGTGATGCCGGCCCTCCATTGGACTCTATGGCCCCTCTGGTGATGCCGGCCCTCCATTGGACTCTATGGCCCCTCTGGTGATGCCGGCCCTCCACTAGACTCTATGGCCCCTCTGGTGATGCCGGCCCTCCAATGGCCTCTATGGTCCCTCTGGTGATGCTGGCCCACCACTGGCCTCTATGGTCCCTCTGGGGATGCCGGCCCTCCACTAGACTCTATGGCCCCTCTGGTGATGCCGGCCCTCCAATGGCCTCTATGGCCCCTCTGGTGATGCCGGCCCTCCACTAGACTCTATGGCCCCTCTGGTGATGCCGGCCCTCCAATGGCCTCTATGGCCCCTCTGGTGATGCTGGCCCTCCACTGACCTCTATGGTCCCTCTGGGGATGCCGGCCCTCCACTGACCTCTATGGCCCCTCTGGTGATGCCGGCCCTCCACTGTCCTCTATGGCCCCTCTGGTGATGCCGGCCCTCCACTGGACTCTATGGTCCCTCTGGTGATGCCGGCCCTCCACTGGACTCTATGGTCCCTCTGGTGATGCCGGCCCTCCACTGACCTCTATGGCCCCTCTGGTGATGCCGGCCCTCCACTGGACTCTATGGCCCCTCTGGTGATGCCGGCCCTCCACTGGACTCTATGGCCCCTCTGGTGATGCCGGCCCTCCACTGGACTCTATGGCCCCTCTGGTGATGCCGGCCCTCCACTGGCCTCTATGGCCCCTCTGGTGATGCCGGCCCTCCACTGGCCTCTATGGCCCCTCTGCACATTTCACGGAATCCATCATCGTTACTTCTCCTTGAAAGCTCCGCTGGATTCGTTCAATGCGGCCCCCAGCAGACTCTGCTTTTCCACTTTGGCCTCCAAAGCCAATAACTCCGGAGGCCGCATCTGTCTTCTCTTGGAAGTGTGAAGCCGGTCACTTGCAATTTTTTTATGTTTGAAATCAAACTTTAACTTCGCCAGAACTTCCTCCTCCTTGGCAACTCTCACAATCCTCGCATAAACCTTCTTTCTGTAGGCTGCCAGGCTTTCACTTTTAGATGGGCCATCCGGGGGATCCTCTCCTGGGTCCACCCCAGATTCCTGCATCCACTCTGGGTATAAGAAGTAATCAAGCTCCCTGGATCAGTAGGCCTCACTGGAGCTCAGGAGATCAGCAGTACTGCAGCCACACCCTTTGCAGCTATAACAGCTTCAACTCTTCTGGGAAGGCCGTCCACAAGGTTTAGGAGGGTGTCTATGGGAATGTTTGACCATTCTTCCAGAAGAGCATTTGTGAGGTCAGGCACTGATGTTGGATGAGAAGGCCTGGCTCACAGTCTCCAATCTAATTTATCCCAAAGGTGTTCTATCAGGTTGAGGTCAGGACTCTGTGCAGGTCAGTCAAGTTCCTCCACCCCAAAATCGCTCATCCATGTCTTTATGGACCTTGCTTTGTACACTGGTGGGCAGTCATGTTGGAACAGGAAGGGGCCGTCCCCAAACTCCTCCCACAAAGTTGGGATCATGGAATTGTCCGGAGTGTCTTGGTATGCCGACTCATTAAGAGTCCCTGTGACTTTGGGGGATCATGGAACCCAAACACAATATTTTGTACTTTTTGATATAATAAATATCCCCAATTTTTTTTAAAAAAAGCAAATTTTTTCCTCAGTTTAGGTCGATATGAATTCTCTTTACATAATTCTGGTGATAAAAATCGCAATAAGCGTATATTGATTGGTTTGCGCAAAAGTTATCGCGTCTACAAAATAGGAGATAGATTTATAGCATTTTTATTATTATTTTTTTTTTTTTTACTAGTAATGGCGGCGATCTGCGATTTTTATAATGACTGCGACATTATGGCGGACACATCGGACACTTTTGACACATGTTTGGGACGATTGACAATTATACAGCGATCAATGTATAAAAATGCAGTGATTACTGTATAAATGTCACTGGCAGGGAAGGGGTTAACACTAGGGGGCGATCGAGGGGTTAAGTGTGTTCCCTGACTGTGGGGGGAGGGGACTGACTATCGGAGATGACAGATCGGTTTTCCTAGCTATTAGGAACTCACGATCTCCATCTCCTCACAGAACTGGGATTAGTGCGTTTACAAACGTCCCTGTTCTGCCCCTCGTGCCCACGATCGATTTGCATGGTGGTCATCGCGTCACGAGCATCGGTACCCCCCGAGTGCAGCGGGCGTGCTATCCCACTTAAAGGAGCCGACGTATGACGGCTCGCGGGATCGTGCCGACCTTCCTCAGTATCATGGCGGCGGCTGGTCAGCAAGTGGTTGAGGAGAGTTTTTTCCAAGGGCTTTTCATGCAGGAATGAAATAAAAGGGGTCCTTCGGATCGATGTTACTATTTGTTGTCGTCATGATTATAAATAGGACATTTAATGGTGGTAAATGAATTGTACATTACAAATGTGTAGTTGGTGATTGTAGAGTATGAATAATGTGTGGAGTAGAAATGGAATTTCATTGTGAATTTGTTTTCTACAATAATCATTATAGAGAGGCTCCGTCTTGTAGGGGTCTCAGAGCTTAAACTGGACCTGGAATATTTTCTAAGGAAGGAACAGCATCTGGAAAGAGCATACAGGAAACTTCTAGAACACGTTCAGCACCATGCCAGAGAATCAGCAGTGGAAATGCCGGAGATTGCCGTCCCCAAACCTGAAGTGCTGACAACAGGGCAGAGCTCTGCTAACCTCTGCCCAGAACCGAGAACATCTTCTGGGTTCCATGGACAGGAGATGGTGAACCTCTATCCCCAGACACCAGTTCCAGAGACAGGGGATTTATTAGACTTTTCTGCTGAATAAGGACAACCTGATGAGCCTCCCGCAGAAGAGCTGCTATCAGGGCCAAACTTCACTGAGCTCTGCCCAGCACCAACAGCAACATCTGTGGAGTTATCAGAGACTTCCCCAGCTGAAGAGCTGACAATTGGACAGATGGTCCAAGACCTCTGCCCCACACCTGCGGCAGTTCCAGAGGGCCCAGGGTGAGAAGGAGTGAGAAGGAGATGGTCACCCCCCCAGCAGCAGATTAAGATCCAGAGGGAGAAGGGAAAGGAGGCATTTGTCCTCCCTTCCCAACAGTCAGCCAGGGTGAAGGAAGCGATCTTTCCTCCCCAGAAGGGTCTGTGCACCTGGGAGACAGTACCAGAGACAAGTCATCCCAGCAGCCAGATGAGGGTAAGGGAGATGAAGCAGCCGACTCCCCTTCCCAGCAGCAGACGGCACCCTAGAATGATGCCACCAACCCAGCAGAAGAGCTGGCAACATAGAGTGCTGCCGGCACCTTCCCCAACTATCAAAAGATGCAGTGTCCACCTGTATACCCCAGGGATGCTGGTCAGTCCGCCCAGATCCCCAACAGCAGGATAGAGTGAGCCCAGCCGCCCTGCCTTCTTTCCAGAAGGTGAAAGGACTCCAGGGAGAAGGGCCAGTCCGCACTTCTCCCCAACAGTGGGTGTGTTTTCTGAGAGAGGCAGAGGTTGGCTGGCTGAGTAATGCTATGTTTTTGACAATTTATTTGGGGAACTGTGTGGATACCGGCATTGGGGGACTGGAACTACGGAATAACTTCAGAGTCAACCCATCTGGGGTCTCCTCCTGTGTTAGTCCCTTGCCGATAGGGAAGATGTGTGACGGGAGTCACTTTGGGCGGGGAGCTTGTGTAACCCAGCTTGTCCTCGAGAGCTCTGGAAGCTCCTTGTCCAGCTCCTCCAGCCCCTCGTATGTGTAAGTTACCCTGTGTCTAGTCTTCTAGGGGCACAGGGTGACCGGGAACCCCAGTGGGGTCTGTACTAACCAGACTCACCGTACAACCACACCAGACTCAGCATTTAACTTTACCCGTTATTCTGGGTTCTATGCGTGGTTAGTGTTGTAGGAAGGAGGGGTTCTTTCACTTGGGACAGTAATATTTCTGAACAATATCCCTCAAGAAAATATGAAGACAAATAATTTCACATTTCAGACTGCAGGAATATTGTATGAGCTTGGTCTCATAGATTGTTGCAGCAGACTTTTTACTAGATCATTTGAGGTGGGGTGGTGGCTGTATCCCATTGTTCTATTGTTTCTGTCTGCCTTGGAAGCAAAGTATTATGGGATGTATATGTGTATGTGGATTAGTTGTTAGAGGGGAGGGGGGATCTCCTTCTATAGCTCTCTTTGCTGATGAGAAGCTTGAAGATATCTGTGTGTCTCTTGTTACTGAATGTAGTTTACCCCGCCCTGTGTCATTATGCAAAAGGGGGGAGGGGGGATTGTCCCTCAGTGTATATATCTTTGCATGTGTTTGAATAAATTGTCTGATGTTTTTACCCTACTCTGAAGTCCTGACAAGTGACTGGGTGGGGGGGCTAAGGGGTCTGGCCAAGCCCAACCCCTGAAAAAGAACCCCACACCATAATTCCCCCTTCACCAAATGATTTGGACCAGTGAACAAAGCAAGGTCCACAAAGACATGAATGAGCAAGTTAGGAGTGGAGGAATTGAATGGCCTGCACAGAGTCCTGACCTCAACCCCATAGAACACCTTTGGGATGAATTAGAGCGGAGACTGAGAGCCAGGCCTTCTCGTCCAACATCAGTGCCTGACCTTACAAATGCTCTTCTGGAAGAACGGTCAAACATTCCCATAGACACCCTCCTAAACCTTGTGGACGGCCTTCCCAGAAGAGGTGAAGCTGTTTATAGCTGCAAAGGGCGGAGCCAACTCAATATTGAACCCTCCGGACTAAGACTGGGATGTCATTAAAGTTCATGTGTGTGTAAAGGCAGGCGTCCCAATACTTTTGGGAGTATAGTATATATGAGTAATGAAAGGGGCCCCCTATGGGGTCAGTTATGTTTTCTTAGTGGTGATCATTAATGATACGTTGTAGTGCGGGGGATGGGATCACGCGGACTTGTTTGCTCGTCTGAGTTGATTAAACTTTGCTGTTTATTTAACATTTCACAATTTGGATGAGAGGAATTGTGTTCACTGCGATATCCAGGACAGAAGAGAGAAGGACGATTCAAGGCCGTGAACATGGGATCGGTTTTATTTCTGCTGATTGTATGTATTTGTTGGATGCAAACAAACGCAGCGTATAACTGCACCGCCTGTGAGAAAAGGAAATGCCCCCAATATGTTACCCCTTGTGGGGGGCACAGAGCTATCGATCCGTGTGGGTGCTGCGAGCATTGTGCCAAGTTGAAGTCTGAGCCATGCGGGGGGCCAGACTGGGAGCTCGGCTACTGCGACCGGGACCTAAGGTGTGTCAACATCACCGGGACGGAGCTGGTGGAGATCCCCAATACCGGTATTTGTAAACGTAAGTCCATGTAATATTATACAACATGTGTCCCGGGAAAGAGGGTCATCCCAAACCACAACATTCATAAAACACGTTTCCCAGTGCGGGTGGCAGGAGAAAGGTAAAGGGGGGGAGGGGTACAGCAGTGGCAGTGTTGGGTGGCTGAAGGACAACTATATACCCAACCTATAACCCTCCCTCCTAAATATATACCCAACCTATAACCCTCCCTCCCAACTATATACCCAACCTATAACCCTCCCTCCAAACTATATACCCAACTTATAACCCTCCCTCCCAACTATATACCCAACCTATCACCCTCCCTCCCAACTATATACCCAACCTATCACCCAACTATATACTCAACCTATATCCCTCCCTCCCTCCCAACTATATACCCAACCTATAAACCTCCCTCCCAAATATATACCCAACCTATCACCCAACCTCCCAACTATATACTCATCCTATAACCCTCCCTCCCAACTATATACTCAACCTATATCCCTCCCTCCCAACTATATACCCAACCTATAACCCTCCCTCCCAACTATATACCCAACCTATAACCCTCCCTCCCAACTATATACCCAACCTATAACCCTTCCTCCCAACTATATACCCAACCTATAACCCTTCCTCCCAACTATACACCCAACCTATAACCCTCCCTCCCAACTATATACCCAACCTATAACCCAACCTCCCAACTATATACCCAAGCTATAACCCTCCCTCCCAAATATATACCCAACCTATAAACCTCCCTCCCAACTATATACCCAACCTATAACCCAACCTCCCAACTATATACTCAACCTATAACCCTCCCTCCCAACTATATACCCAACCTATAACCCTCCCTCCCAACTATATACTCATCCTATAACACAACCTCCCAACTATATACCCAACCTATAACCCAACCTCCCAACTATATACCCAACCTATAACCCAACCTCCACCATATACTCATCCTATAACCCTCCCTCCCAACTATATACTCATCCTATAACACAACCTCCCAACTATATACCCAACCTATAACCCTCCTCCCAACTATACACCCATCCTATAACCCTCCCTCCCAACTATATACCCAACCTATAACCAACCTCCAACTATATACCCAACCTATAACCCTCCCTCCCAACTATATACTCATCCTATAACCCTCCTCCAAACTATATACTCATCCTATAACACAACCTCCCAACTATATACCTAACCTATAACCCTCCATCCCAACTATATACTCATCCTATAACCCTCCCTCCCAACTATATACTCATCCTATAACACAACCTCCCAACTATATACCCAACCTATAACCCAACCTCCCAACTATATACCCAACCTATAACCCAACCTCCAACCATATACTCATCCTATAACCCTCCATCCCAACTATATACTCATCCTATAACACAACCTCCCAACTATATACCCAACCTATAACCCTCCCTCCCAACTATACACCCATCCTATAACCCTCCCTCCCAACTATATACCCAACCTATAACCAACCTCCCAACTATATTCCAACCTATAACCCTCCCTCCCAACCCTATACTCATCCTATAACCCTCCCTCCCAACTATATACCCAACCTATAACCCTCTCTCCCAACTATACACCCAACCTATAACCCTCCCTCCCAACTATATACCCATCCTATAACCCTCCCTCCCAACTATACACCCAACCTATAACCCTCTCTCCCAACTATATACCCAACCTATATCCCTCCCTCCCTCCCAACTATACAACCAACCTATAACCCTCTCTCCAACTATATACTCATCCTATAACACAACCTCCCAACTATATACCCAACCTATAACCCAACCTCCCAACTATATACCCAACCTATAACCCTCCTCCCAACTATATACCCAACCTATAACACAACCTCCCAACTATATACCCAACCTATAACCCTCTCTCCCAACTATACACCCAACCTATAACCCTACCTCCCAACTATACACCCATCCTATAACCCTCCCTCCCAACTATATACTCATCCTATAACCCTACCTCCCAACTATATACCCAACCTATAACCCTCCCTCCCAACTATATACCCAACCTATAACCCTCTCTCCCAACTATATACCCAACCTATATCCCTCCCTCCCAACTATATACCCAACCAATAACCCTCCCTCCCAACTATATACCCAACCTATATCCCTCCAACTATATACCCATCCTATACCCTCCTCCCAACTATACACTCATCCTATAACCCTCCCTCCCAATTATATACCCAACCTATAACCCAACCTCCCAACTATATACCCAACCTATAACCCTCCCTCCCAACTATACACCCATCCTATAACCCTCCCTCCAACTATACACTCATCCTATAACCCTCCCTCCCAACTATACACCCATCCTATAACCCTCCCCCCCATCTATATACCCAACCTATAACCCTCCTCCCAACTATATACTCATCCTATAACCCTACCCAAACTATATACCCATCCTATAACCCTACCTCCCAACTATACACCCATAATATAACCCTCCCTCCCAACTATATACCCAACCTATAACCCAACCTCCCAACTATATACCCAACCTATAACCCTCCCCCCAACTATATACCCAACCTATAACCCAACCTCCCAACTATATACCCAACCTATAACCCTCCCTCCCAACTATATACCCAACCTATAACCCTCCCTCCAAACTATACACCCAACCTATAAACCACCCTCCCAACTATACACCCAACCTATAACCCTCCCTCCCAACTATACACCCAACGTATAACCCTACCTCCCAGCTATGCACCCAACCTAAAACCCTCCCTCCAAACTATACACCCAACCTATAACCCTCCTTTCCAATTATATACCCACCCTTTAACTCTCCCTTCCAACTATATACCCATCCTATAACCCTCCCAACTATACACCCATCCTATAACCCTACCTCCCAACTATATACCCAACCTAAAACCCTCCCTCCCAACTATACACCCAACCTATAACCCTACCTCCCAACTATATACCCATAAACCCTCCCTAAACTCCAACTATACACCCAACCTATAACCCTCCCAACAATACAACCAACCTATAACCCTACCTCCCAACTATATACCCAACCTATAACCCTCCCTCTCAACTATACACCCAACCTATAACCCTCCTTTTCAATTATATACCCATCCTATAACCCTCCCTTCCAACTATATACACAACTTATAACCATCCCTCCCAACTATACACTGAACCTATAACCCTCCCTCCCAACAATACATCCATCCGATAACCCTCCCAACTATATACCCAACCTATAACCCTCCCTCCCAACTATACACCCATCCTATAACCCCACCTCCCAACTATATACCCAACCTATAACCCTGCCTCCCACTATACACCCAACCTATAACCCTCCCAAATATACAACCAACCTATAACTCTCCCTCCCAACTATACAACCAACTGTAACCCAACCTCCCAACCATACACCCAAACTATAACCCTCCCTCCCAAGTATATACCAAACCTATAACCCTCCCTCCCAACTATATTCCCAACCTATAACCCTACCTCCCAACTATATACCCAACCTATAACCCTCCCTCCCAACTATACACCCAACCTATAACCCTCTCTCCCAACTATATACCCAACCTATAACCCTCTCTCCCAACTATATACCCAACCTATAACCCTCTCTCCCAACTATATTCCCAACCTATAACCCTACCTCCCAACTATATTCCCAACCTATAACCCTACCACCCAACTATACACCCATCCTATAACCCTCCCTCCCAACTAAACACCCAACTTATAACCCTCCCTCCCAACTATACACCGAACCTATAATCCTACCTGCCAACTATACACCCAACCTATAACCCTCCCTCCCAACTATATACCCAACCTATAACCCTCCCTCCCAACTATACACCCAACTTATAACCCTCCCTCCCAACTATACACCAAACCTATAATCCTACCTCCCGACTATACACCAAACCTATAACCCTCCTTTCCAATTATATACCCAACCTATAACCCTACCTCCCAACTATACACCCATCCTATAACCCTCCCTTCCAACTGTATACCCAACCTATAACCCAACCTCCCAACTATATACCCAACTTATAACCCTACCTCCCAACTATACAGCCAACCTATAACCCTACCTCCCAACTATATACCCAACCTATAACCCTCCCTCCTAACTATACACCCAACCCTATAACCCTCCCTCCAAAATATATACCCAACCTATAACCCTACCACCCAACTATACACCCATCCTATAACCCAACCTCCCAACTATATCCTGTCCTTTTTACTATGGATGAGAATTTTCTACCTGGAATAATTTTTAAATCAACTTCAATTGATGTGGGTGAGGTTTGCAGGTTCATCCATGACTGGAGTTTCAGTCAATTCAGAATTTATTGGGCAAAATTCAAGCCATCCATGCCCAGCTGAATGGTGGCCGCACACTCGATTAAATTTTCCATTTCTTTTCCAATTAATCTCTCCTGATAGCAATATTCAATTTATTGTCTACAGCCTAGTCAAGCAATATGCCATACATAGGGAATCTATTTTGATTGCTAGTAGGAAGTTAATTATCAATTATTTCCACCGGGTAATCTCATTGTTTGATCGATTGAAATATTATCATATTCAAAGCATCTCAGTGTTGTCAATCAAAGCAATACGATCAACTGAATAATAAAATAGAAGTGTGTAAGACCACTATAAGAGAACAATCTGCTAATAATACACGATACAATGTAATCTTCTTTTGTCTTACAAACAGAAATTCCAGGGGAAACACCCAAAGCATACATGGAAGATGACGATGAAAACTGCCCCAAACGAAGCGGCTGTTTCCGGGTGATGGGAATGTGTGACTGTATCACCAAACATACCTGTATCCTCGACTTCCAGATGGCGCAGTACGACCCCCTGTACTGCAACCCCCAATACGATTCCCGTAAGGCCGTTTCACCAAATGTTCCTCTTCCATACTCTTCTTCTTCTATTGGGCTACATAGTCACCGTTCTCACCCTCCTCTTTCTTCCTTTTGTCTAAAAAAAACTCAAAAAACAAAATCACACACCAAAAAACCCCCAAAAAAACACAAGGCCAGGAGACTAAATTTTTAACAAACATTGCAATTTTTACAGATTTGTATAAACAACCAAATAAATAAAATATTCAATCTCCTTTCCATTGTGTTTTATTGAAATAGCTGAAGTTTGGCTTTAAGACCCAATGAAGTTGCCGTCTTCCCATCATGGAGTCTGATAATCGCTTATAATATACTAACATTATAATGTTCTAGGAGATTCATTGTTTGTTTTTACTTTCTTATTCCTGCAGCCGACTACGAGCATCTGTTTGAGTATAAATGTACCCGCAGCGGCTGTGACATGGTAGGGGACGAATGTGTCTGCACCTCCGGGGGATGTGACTGAACGTTTCAGTTCGAAAACAAAGATCAATGTTATAAATCTCTCAGTAAGTCCGCTTATATTATGTCTATGTTATATATAGGTTATGGTTATGTCTATGTATACATTTTTGTTTATTAAAAATCTTACAAACATATAAAAACATATTTACATATATACAGAATAAATAAAGGATATATAAACAAACAAAAATAGCTTACTTCAGCATAAAAACAGACTAGGGGGACGTGAAAGGACGGAAAGAAAAGCTGCACACCCAGAGACTGACAGACAACAGCTACGGAGACCTGACATTCCTCCACACCTTTGTCCAGACCCCCAACCACCACCTGTCCTTCTCAAGACCCCAAATCTTCCCAACCTCACCTAGACTGACATTCCTCCACCTGTCCTTCTCAAGACCCCAAATCTTCTCAACCTCACCCAGAATGTTGTGCACCACCACCTCGACAGGAAGGACTTTTTTCCCAGATGACACCTTGCTAACTAGAAAAAGTGTCTCAAAATTGAAAATCTAAATCCCGATGCGTCAAAAGATCCGTGTCACGGATTCCGTCCTCAACAGGATTATGGTCTGCCGTAAATGCTTTGTTTGTCCGATACCAGCAAGATCCAAGTTCCCTTGGCCCACCCAGTCACTTTTTTGAAGCATCAGTGTAGGGTGAAAACAAACATAAGACTGTTTTACACATGTACCAACAGATATACACTCAGGGGACAATCCCCACTTCTTTGCATAATGACACAGGGCGGGGTAACAATAGACACACTGGTGTATTCAAACATCTCATTAGTAGACTGTCTTATCAGCAGGGAGGGCTGTTGGAGGAATTCCCCCCTCCCTGCCCCCATTCTACATGCTAGGAACACAAATACATCCCATAATAGGTTGCTCACAAGACAGACGGAAACAATAGAACAATGGGATACAGCCACACCTCAAACACATAACAATTCCCACCCACCTCAAACGATGTAGTAGTCTGAAAGGTGAAATCATCCATCTTCATACATTTCTTGAAGGATATTGCTCACAAACATTAATGTCCCAAGTGAACAAACCCCTTCCTTCTCTCAACCCAAACCACACATATAGAACCCTGGATAACACAGGCAAGCGAAATGCTGAGTCCGGTGTGGTTGTACGGTGAGTCAGGTTAGGCAGACTCAATTGGAGTTCTCAGTCACCCTGTGCCCCTAATGGACATAGGGTGCCTTACACATAGGAGGGTCTGGGGGAGCTGGACAAGGAGATTCCAGAGCTCTCCAAGGTAACCTGGGTTCCACAAGCCCCCTGCCCAAAGTGACTCCCGTCACAGCCCGTATGACCACTCCACATAACTCAAGCAGGAAAGGAAAGGGATACCCAGAGCCCCACCCACCCACTTATAGACTTCTATATTGAAGGGGCACTGAAGCAAGAAATGGCCCATCATCTCCTCCACACCACCACCACCCTTAGACAACCACGGTTCTCCACAGAGCAATGCTTCAAGTTGCCCTTCACATAGGGGGTTATTTACAAAAGGCAAATACACTTTGCACTACAAGTGCATTGAAAGTGCAGTCGCTGTAGATCTGAGAGGGACATGCAAGGAAATAAAAAAAACAGCATTTTAGCTTGCACATGATTGGATGATAAAATCAGTAGAGATTCCCCTTATTTCAGATCTTCCCCTCAGATCTACAGTGACTGCACTTCCAGGTGCACTTGTACTTACCCTCCTATCCATTTCCATAGAACTATTTTTGCCCAATGTTGAATGCCTGAGAATGCCTAATATTTCAGTATCTATTCAGTATCTACCCCCTCCCCAGACTGTCCCGTGTCCATCACAATCTAATGTGATGTTTATCATATCGGGGGAATTGTTGACCTTCTTTTAGATTTGACAATTTATTGAGAATTATTATCAGATCGGTAACAATGCCTCTTCTTCTCTTACAGTGAAGCGCCTGTGTGCCAATGTGACTTGTCCAGAGGTAAAAGTACCTACCTGTCCCCCAGACTCAGTGCTCACCAAGCCTCATACCCCCTATGGAGAATGTTGCCCCACCATCCCCCGCTACTGTACATGTAACTTTGATCGTTGTGTGAATAGCTGTCCGAATGGGAAAAGAAAGGTCACTATTTGGAAGACGAAGGGGGAGCCGGGATCGTGCTGCGACCTAAACCTATGCTTGCTCTGATCGAATAATCCCGACAGATGGAAGCTTGTGGCCAAACATGAAGAGCTGTGATTTCTCAGTTGTCTTAATTATCGATCAGCTTGATGTTATAATCTCTAATATCTTGTATATACCGGCTCACAGATCGCTACTTATAGAGAGATTTCTTTTTCTATTTCAATAAATTTTTAATGAAGACATTGTATGACTGCAATCGTAAGTACAGATAGGAGCGTGATATCGATGACGTACAACTCAGTAGCAGTCATACAAGTAGAGAAATTATAGTAAATGATAAAGCATTCAACATGTCAAGCAGTACATTCATTGTACCAGAACAGAAAACCAGTGTAGATGGGAGGAAATAAAATCAGTGTGCCTATACCAGAGAGGTGGACACTGGTGGAGGAGATACTTATATATAAAGTTCACTATGCAAAGAACAAAGAAGTGCATGAGTAGAAATCATCCCTATGGAAGAGCCTACAGTAGATAAATAGAAGAGGGTAAAAGGTGGGAGGGGAGAAGAGGAAAGTGGAAATAGGAAATCAGGAGCACCCCAACCAGAAATCTCAGCACTCAAAGCAATGTATAACTGGCTGTTGGTATGGAAGGGTGAGCATATTGGATCTACAGGCTCCATATTTTAAGAAATTTCTTGTGCATATCTAAAAGAACCCTGGACAGCTTCTCATTGGTGAAAGAAAATCTAAGCAGTGGCGGACCACGGTGAAGAGTATGAACTGTTGTTTCCAAGCTTTCGCTATTGTTTGTTTTGCCACCAGTAGTACATAGGTGGCCAGGTTGATCTGAGGTTTGGCAAGGCCTAGAGGTTTCAGGTGTAGCATGACATTCCATGGATCTCTTGGGAAGGGTCAGGTTAATAACGATTGTAAAAGATTAAGGACTTTTGGGAGTGCATAGGGCATGTCCACCATATGTGGAGGACATCTCCCAGAGCAGAGAAACCCCTGAAACAGGTGCCAGGAGCAGATGGCTGAAGGCGCACCAAACTAGACAGGACCAGTTACCACCTCATAACTGTTTTAAAAGCCAATTTGGTTGTGTGGATAATAATGGAACAGAAAGTCATTGTGACCCAAATTTGTGACCAGCTTCCCATCTTTAGTGCTTTTAAGGTCCTCTTCCCACCTGGAGACGTAAGTGTGACTGTTCGGGTTTTTGAGGTTATTCAGCTGTGAGTAAAGAGTAGATATATATTTGGGGAAGAGAGGCATCCAATGACAAACGTGTTCAAACAATGCCAGTTGGGTTGTCAGGTCTCTATTAGCGAACACCGAAGTTAGCCAATGCTTAATTTGAAGAAATCTAAAACATTCAGTATAGGGAGCCTGATATTTGTCTCGGATTTCTGCCCAGGTAAAGACAGAAAGACCTGTGAGGAACGAATGGATGCAGGGAAATTTGTGGGAAACCCGGCAAAGAAAGGCACTAGGGGACCCCAAGCCTGGAGAAAATAGCGGGCTGACTAAAAGGGGAAGGAGTGGCAGATGTGGGGAAATTAGAACACTGGAATATTTGGTGGAGTCCCATACTCGGACCGAATGGGACATTAAGGGGCTAAGAAGTGCGGGTCTAGATTTTGGGGAAAGCCACAGGAGTAAGTGAGAAGAGACCGGAGAACAAGAAAGCGTTTCCAAAGTGACCCATAGAGGGGCATGCTGGGCAGTATAAAGAGAGATCAAATAAGTGATTTGAACTGCTACAAAATACTGAGGAAAATTCAGAACCCCAAGCCAAGAGATACTTCTTTTTCAAATAACCAATTCGACTAATTCTCAGGGCAGGTCACTTTTCTTTATGTACTTCCATTCCGCTCACCCCCCTCCAATCTACCAGCAGTCCTGCATGCAGCATGAGCCACAACGCATGCATCTTTCCACAATGCAGTATTTGTGGTCTGAGCTGCCCATCCCCAGGACACGGTGGTGTTACATGGGATGGTTGCATAGCCTTGGGTAACTTTTAGCTAGCTCACCTTCATGGGAATGTGGGGTGACCTGGTGGCAGATTGGGGTGGCAGAGGAGAATAGGGAAGGCAAGTACATGTGCTTGAGTGTGGGGCCTTAATTGGACACCTTATGGTGGGAATGATCATCCAGACGCACGGATAAAGCTCAGTTCCTTCATATGTGTCCTTGTAATGGTGCACCAGGTATACCGCCCTTGGCACAGATTTATAAATAAATACAGTTTAGGCCGAGCGGTTCAGAATTCTCCAGTACTGTGTCAACCAACTTTGTTACCAGAGGATGGCTTCAGCTAGCAGAGGTAGTGATCCTGAAGAAGATGTACATAGGATGCAATACCACTTCTCAATACCACTACTCACCGGCTCCATGTCTCCATTTGGAACCCTGGAGGACTGAGCAATCACCAAGGTGCCGGCCCTCAGCTCTCCCTACTCCTCATTACCTTTTCCTATACTTTACACTCTCCCTCACAGGCGGGTTCCTTCACTGACCAGCTAATCACCAGAAATGTGCCAAAGTCATGTAGATTTCCTTATTTTTTATTTTAGTTATGAGGAAAGGTTGTGAGAAGAGACGCTTGAGAGGGGATATGATTTCAATATATAAATACCGGACTGGTGACCCCACAATATATAAATACCGGACTGGTGACCCCACAATATACAAATACCGGACTGGTGACCCCACAATATATAAATACCGGACTGGTGACCCCACAATATATAAATACCGGACTGGTGACCCCACAATATACAAATACCGGACTGGTGACCCCACAATATACAAATACCGGACTGGTGACCCCACAATATATAAATACCGGACTGGTGACCCCACAATATATAAATACCGGACTGGTGACCCCACAATATACAAATACCGGACTGGTGACCCCACAATATATAAATACCGGACTGGTGACCCCACAATATACAAATACCGGACTGGTGACCCCACAATATATAAATACCGGACTGGTGACCCCACAATATATAAATACCGGACTGGTGACCCCACAATATACAAATACCGGACTGGTGACCCCACAATATATAAATACCGTACTGGTGACCCCACAATATATAAATACCGGACTGGTGACCCCACAATATATAAATACCGGACTGGTGACCCCACAATATATAAATACCGGACTGGTGACCCCACAATATATAAATACCGGACTGGTGACCCCACAATATACAAATACCGGACTGGTGACCCCACAATATATAAATACCGGACTGGTGACCCCACAATATACAAATACTGGACTGGTGACCCCACAATATATAAATACCGGACTGGTGACCCCACAATATACAAATACCGGACTGGTGACCCCACAATATATAAATACCGGACTGGTGACCCCACAATATATAAATACCGTACTGGTGACCCCACAATATATAAATACCGTACTGGTGACCCCACAATAGGGAGAAAACTTTTTTGCAGAAGAGAGTTTAACAAGACTCGTGGCCACTCATTAAAATTAGAAGAAAAGAGGTTTAACCTTAAACTACGTAGAGGGTTCTTTACTGTAAGAGCGGTAAGGATGTGGAATTCCCTTCCACAGGCGGTGGTCCCAGCGGGGAGCATTGATAGCTTCAAGAAACTATTAGATAATCACCTGAATGACCACAACATACAGGGATATATAATGTAATACTGACATATAATCACACATATGGGTTGGACTTGATGGACTTGCGTCTTGTGGACTATGTAACTATATAATATTGGCACAGAGTGACTTAAAGACAGAAAGGATAACTGCATCTGCCAACACTCCCATCCCACCTTAACAGATAAGGTTCTCAGGCAATAAACAACAGAAGTAGGGATTAGCCGAACACCCCCCTGTTCGGTTCGCTCCAGAACATGCGAAAAGGCAAAAAATTTGTGCGAACACGCGAACACTGTTAAAGTCTATGGGACACGAACATGAATAATCAAAAGTGCTAATTTTAAAGGCTTATATACAAGTTATTGTCATAAAAAGTGTTTGGGGACCCGGGTCCTGCCCCAGGGGACATGGATCAATGCAAAAAAAAAAGTTTTAATAACAGCCGTTTTTTCAGGAGCAGTGATTTTAATAATGCTTAAAGTGAAAAAATAAAAGTGTAATATTCCTTTAAATTTCGTACCTGGGGGTGTCTATAGTATTCCTGTAAAGGGGCGCATGTTTCCCGTGTTTAGAACAGTCTGACAGCAAAATGACATTTCTAAAGGAAAAAAGTCATTTAAAACTACTCGTGGCTATTAATGAATTGCCGGTCCAACAATACACATAGAAGTTCATTGATAAAAACGGCATGGGAATTCCCCACAGGGGAACCGAACCAAAATTTTAAAAAAAAAATGACGTGGGGGTCCCCCTAAATTCCATACCAGGCCCTTCAGGTCTGGTATGGCTTTTAAGGGGAACCCCGCACCAAAATTTTTTTAAAAAATGGCGTGAGGTCCCCCAAAAATCCATAGTAGACCCTTATCCGAGCTCGCAGCCTGGCAGGCCGCAGGAAAAGAGGGGGGGGAGACAGCACCCCCCCTCCTGAACCGTACCAGGCCACATGCCCTCAACATTGGGAGGGAGCTTTGGGGTGGCCCCCCAAAACACCTTGTCCCCATGTTGATGGGGACAAGGGCCTCATCCCCACAACCCTTGCCTGGTGGTTGTGGGGGTCTGCGGGCGGGGGGGCTTATCGGAATCTGGAAGCCCCCTTTAACAAGGGGACCCCTAGATCCCAGCCCTCCCCCCTGGTTCTTCCTCCGGTGTTCTCGTCCGGCATCTTCCTCCGCGGCGTTGGCGTCTTCTTCCCCTCGGGCCACTCCGCACCCATGCTGGCATAGTGGGAGGCTCCTGCTGTGTGATGCTTCTCCTCTTCTGACGGGGCCGTTTTTATCAATGAACTGCCAGGTTGCGTGCTCGGATAAGGGCCTGGTATGGAATTTCGGAGAACTGGCGAACAGCCGATGTTCAAGTCGAACATGAGTTTGACTCGAACTCGAAGCTCATCCCTAAACAGAAGTAGTTACATAGCCTTAGGAGGAATGAACAGCAGAAAAACAAGTTACAACACATAATCCAAATATGTCAAAGGCATTAGTCCTCTAGTAGACCTTTCAGGTCAATGTCCACCTCTAATACCCTCTGGATCAAATACGGAAAATTGTTACCATACTTACCGTAATTTTCCTTTCCTGGGAGCTCATCATGTCAGCCTAGGAATGGGTCAGCTCCACCCCTCTGACCCCACAGGACAACCCCCTGCTCAAAAAAAAGGAAGGATTCCCCCATACCCCAGCGTTCCTAACATGCCCCCGCGACAGAACACCGGGGCGGGAAACCCTAGGCTGACATGATGAGCTCCCAGGAAAGAAAAATTACGATAAGTATGGTTACAATTTTCCGTATTCCTGGGGCTAATCATGTCAGCCTAAGTATGGGATATAGCTAGCATGAAAAGAAAGGGCGGGACCAAGCAAAAGAAAGAAAAAACAAGAAATTACACAGACTGAATACAAAAGAATTATATCAAAAATCACACAGCGCAGAAACAAGCACCAAGGTACCCAAAGCCTGGGAAGGGCCATCCATCACGTCCAAACAGTAATAGTAGGTGGAAGTATTAGGGGACTTTCAGCAGGCAGCCTTACAGCATTTCCACTAGAACCCTGGCGTGACTTGCCCACGAACGCCATGTTGACATTGTGGGATGCGCATGAACCCCCTCTGGAGGGGAAAGACCCAAAGTTACTTATGCCCATCTTGTGGTTTGGACTAGCCAAGAGGGACAGTATTCTAGGTGGGGCCATTTGACCCATTTTAGGACTTACTGATAGACAGTTATCCGCCAGCCTGAACTTCTGCGTTCTCAGCAGATACGTGGAAAAAATGACCTAAAAATTGCGTCCACCCTTGACCAATCTTCCTGTCCCGAAACTGCAGATAAAGATTGCACCACTTCCCAACTTGTATGAAAAGATCCAACCTTTCGAAGAAAAGACGGAACTGAATTAAGAACCACCCTGTCTTGAAACAGCTCACAATATGGAGACTTGGCTGAGAAAGCTTGGATTTTTTCCGAGACCCAACTGGTTGTTGTTTTAGCTATAAGGTTCTCAATAAACTCAATTCCCTTGGCCTCCGAGATTCTGCTCTCTCCTGGTTCTCTGGCTATTTATCACAGCGCTCCTTCAGTGTCACCTACAACTCTGTGTCCTCCTCTCCATTGCCCCTTTCTGTGGGGGTCCCCCAAGGCTCTGTTCTTGGACCCCCTTCTCTTCTCTATCTACACCTCCTCCCCTGGTCACTTTATAACCGCCCACGGCTTCCAATACCACTTATACGCTGATGACACCCAAATCTATCTGTCTACTCCTCACCTCACTCTTTCAGTCTCCTCTCCATTACTAACTTACTAACTGACATATCAGCATGGATGTCCCACCACTTCCTTCAACTAAATCTCTCTAAAACCAAGCTATTAATATCCCCCCCCCCCGTGCCCCCCCTCCATGACTTTTCCATCAATTCAATAATGCAACCGTCAGTCCCTCCCCTCACACCAGGGTACTCGGTGTAATCCTAGACTCTGACTTGTCATTTCAGCCTCAAATCCAATCGTTGTCAAAAGTTTGTAGAATTCACCTCCATAACATCTCTAAACCACGCCCCTTTTTATCAAATGAAACCACCAAACTCCTCATTCACTTTCTCATTGGCCTGCCTCTCCATAGGCTCCTCCCCTCTTCAGTCTATCATGAAAGCTGCTGCCAGACTTATCCACCTTACCAATCACTCAGCGTCTGCCAACCCTCTCCTCCAATCCCTACACTGGTCTCCATTCACTGTCTGCCAACCCTCCCCTCCAATCCCTACACTGGTCTCCATTCAGTGTCTACCAACCCTCTCCTCCAATCCCTACACTGGTCTCCATTCAGTGTCTGCCAACCCTCTCCTCCAATCCCTACACTGGTCTCTATTCAGTGTCTGCCAACCCTCTCCTCCAATCCCTAAACTGGTCTCCATTCAGTGTCTGCCAACCCTCTCCTCCAATCCCTACACTGGTCTCCATTCAGTGTCTGCCAACCCTCTCCTCCAATCCCTACACTGGTCTCCATTCAGTGTCTGCCAACCCTCTCCTGCAATCCCTAAACTGGTCTCCATTCAGTGTCTGCCATCCCTCTCCTCCAATCCCTACACTGGTCTCCATTCAGTGTCTGCCAACCCTCTCCTCCAATCCCTCCACTGGTCTCCATTCAGTGTCTGCCAACCCTCTCCTCCAATCCTTACACTGGTCTCCATTCAGTGTCTGCCAACCCTCTCCTCCAATCCCTACGCTGGTCTCCATTCAGTGTCTCCCAACCCTCTCCTCCAATCCCTACACTGGTCTCCATTCAGTGTCTGCCAACCCTCTCCTCCAATCCCTACACTGGTCTCCATTCAGTGTCTGCCAACTCTCTCCTCCAATCCCTACACTGGTCTCCATTCAGTGTCTGCCAACCCTCTCCTCCAATCCCTACACTGGTCTCCATTCAGTGTCTGCCAACCCTCTCCTCCAATCCCTACACTGATCTCCATTCAGTGTCTGCCAACCCTCTCCTCCAATCCCTACACTGGTCTCCATTCAGTGTCTGCCATCCCTCTCCTCCAATCCCTACACTGGTCTCCATTCAGTGTCTGCCAACCCTCTCCTCCAATCCCTAAACTGGTCTCCATTCAGTGTCTGCCAACCCTCTCCTCCAATCCCTACGCTGGTCTCCATTCAGTGTCTCCCAACCCTCTCCTCCAATCCCTACACTGGTCTCCATTCAGTGTCTGCCAACTCTCTCCTCCAATCCCTACACTGGTCTCCATTCAGTGTCTGCCAACCCTCTTCTCCAATCCCTACACTGGTCTCCATTCAGTGTCTGCCAACCCTCTCCTCCAATCCCTACACTGATCTCCATTCAGTGTCTGCCAACCCTCTCCTCCAACCCCTACACTGGTCTCCATTCAGTGTCCGCCAACCTTCTCCTCCAATCCCTACACTTGTCTCCATTCAGTGTCCGCCAACCCTCTCCCCCAATCCCTACACTGGTCTCCATTCAATGTCTGCCATCCTTCTCCTCCAATCCCTACACTGGTTTCCATTCAGTGTCTGCCAACCCTCTCCTCCAATCCCTAAACTGGTCTCCATTCAGTGTCTGCCATCCCTCTCCTCCAATCCCTACACTTGTTTCCATTCAGTGTCTGCCAACCCTCTCCTCCAATCCCTACACTTGTCTCTATTCACTGTCTGCCAACTCTCTCCTCCAATCCCAACACTGGTCTCCATTCAGTGTCTGCCAACCCTCTCCTCCAACCCCTACACTGGTCTCCATTCAGTGTCTGCCAACCCTCTCCTCCAATCCCTACACTGGTCTCCATTCAGTGTCTGCCAACCTTCTCCTCCAATCCCTACACTGGTCTCCATTCAGTGTCTGCCAACCCTCTCCTGCAATCCCTAAACTGGTCTCCATTCAGTGTCTGCCAACCCTCTCCTCCAATCCCTACACTGATCTCCATTCAGTGTCTGCCAACCCTCTCCTCCAATCCCTACACTGATCTCCATTCAGTGTCTGCCAACCCTCTCCTCCAATCCCTACACTGGTCTCCATTCAGTGTCTGCCATCCCTCTCCTCCAATCCCTACACTGGTCTCCATTCAGTGTCTGCCAACCCTCTCCTCCAATCCCTAAACTGGTCTCCATTCAGTGTCCGCCAACCTTCTCCTCCAATCCCTACACTGGTCTCCATTCAGTGTCTGCCAACCCTCTCCTCCAATCCCTAAACTGGTCTCCATTCAGTGTCTGCCAACCCTCTCCTCCAATCCCTACGCTGGTCTCCATTCAGTGTCTCCCAACCCTCTCCTCCAATCCCTACACTGGTCTCCATTCAGTGTCTGCCAACTCTCTCCTCCAATCCCTACACTGGTCTCCATTCAGTGTCTGCCAACCCTCTTCTCCAATCCCTACACTGGTCTCCATTCAGTGTCTGCCAATCCTCTCCTCCAATCCCTACACTGATCTCCATTCAGTGTCTGCCAACCCTCTCCTCCAACCCCTACACTGGTCTCCATTCAGTGTCCGCCAACCTTCTCCTCCAATCCCTACACTTGTCTCCATTCAGTGTCCACCAACCCTCTCCCCCAATCCCTACACTGGTCTCCATTCAATGTCTGCCATCCTTCTCCTCCAATCCCTACACTGGTTTCCATTCAGTGTCTGCCAACCCTCTCCTCCAATCCCTAAACTGGTCTCCATTCAGTGTCTGCCATCCCTCTCCTCCAATCCCTACACTTGTCTCCATTCAGTGTCTGCCAACCCTCTCCTCCAATCCCTACACTTGTCTCTATTCACTGTCTGCCAACTCTCTCCTCCAATCCCAACACTGGTCTCCATTCAGTGTCTGCCAACCCTCTCCTCCAACCCCTACACTGGTCTCCATTCAGTGTCTGCCAACCCTCTCCTCCAATCCCTACACTGGTCTCCATTCAGTGTCTGCCAACCTTCTCCTCCAATCCCTACACTGGTCTCCATTCAGTGTCTGCCAACCCTCTCCTGCAATCCCTAAACTGGTCTCCATTCAGTGTCTGCCAACCCTCTCCTCCAATCCCTACACTGATCTCCATTCAGTGTCTGCCAACCCTCTCCTCCAATCCCTACACTGGCTCCCAATCACCCAGCGAATTAAATTCAAAATACTAACCACAACATACAAAGCCATTCACAACTCTGCCCTGAGCTCCATCACCAATCCTGTCTCCAAATATCACCCAAATTCTCCTCTCCGCTCTTCTCAAGACCTCCTACTCTCAAGCTCTCTCATCTCCTCCTCCCATGCTCATCTCCAGGATTTCTCCAGAGCCTCTCCCATCCTCTGGAACTCACTACCTCAACCTGTCCGGCTATCCCCTACTCTTCTACCTTCAGACAATCCCTGAAAACTCATCTCTTCAGGAAAGCCGATCACGTCTCCAACTAATCTCCTCCCTCTTCCACCAGCTCATTCCCCACAGTGACAACCTTTTGTACCACCTGCCCCACCCTACTAGATTGTAAGCTCTTCTGAGCAGGGCCCTCCTAATCCTCTTGTATTTTATTGTATTATAACTGGATTGTCTCCCTTTTATATTGTAAAGCGCTGCGTATTACCATTACTTGGCAATATTTGGATAGGAATCCATCTGGTCTTCAATCTTTTCCATGTGGTGTCCCCTATATCTGCCTTATTGGCTCATCAGTAGCACCTACCCAATTATGTCCTGAAGAAGCAGTTTGTGAAACGCGTCAACAAGAGTGCATGGAAATATATGGCTTTTACTCATTGAAATATTTGTACAGTATATATTTCCCCTTGGATTTCTACTATATTTAAATGTCCATGCCTTGTTTATTGGGTACTTGTTGAGCCTGCCAGTCAATGAGTTGTTTATGTTTGTTTTATGTTTTTTTAACTAGCATACAGTAAAACCTCGGATTGTGAGCATAATTCGATCCAGAAACATGCTTGTAATCCAAAGCATTTGTATATCAAAGCAAATTTCCCCATAAGAAACAATGGAAACTCAGATGATTTGTTCCACAACCATTTATATAAGTCCTTCAGTTTATAGTCCATATAAAAGGATTGTAGCGATGTGATCGGTTGTGGAACCATAAAATGTCCGTCTACAAATGGAATCCTCCACAAGGGGATTAGAAGAAAAATCCAGCAGGAGCTCCAGAGTAGGGATGAGCCGAACACCCCCCGGTTCGGTTCGCACCAGAACCCGCGAACGGACCGCAAGTTCGCACGAACGTTAGAACCCCATTGACGTCTATGGGACTCGAACGTTCGAAATCAAAAGTGCTCATTTTAAAGGCTAATTTGCATGGTATTGTCCTAAAAAGGGTTTGGGGACCCGGGTCCTACCCCAGGGGACATGTATCAATGCAAAAAAAACTTTTAAAAACGGCCGTTTTTTCGGGAGCAGTGATTTTAATGATGCTTAAAGTAAAAAAAAAAAAGTGAAATATTCCTTTAAATATCGTACCTGGGGGGTGTCTATAGTATGCCTGTAAAGTGACGCGTGTTTCCCATGTTTAGAACAGTCCCTGCACCAAATGTCATTTTTAAAGGAAAAAATCTCATTTAAAACTGCTTGCGGGTTTAATGTAATGTCGGGTCCTGGCAATATGGATGAAAATCAGTGAGACAAACGGCATGGGTACCCCCCAGTCCATTACCAGGCCCTTTGGGTCTTGTATGGATATTAAGGGGAACCCCGCACCCAAATTAAAATAAGGAAAGGTCCCTATATACTCTGAACAGCAGTATACAGGCGGTGCAAACAAGACAGGGACTGTAGGTTTGTTGTTAAGTAGAATCTGTTTGTAATTTTGAACATTTTTAATGTGTTTAGCTCCAGCCAAAAAATCTTTTCTAAGCTTTTTGGAAAACATAGGGAAGGGTTATCACCCCTGTGACATTTGTTTTGCGTCTTTCCTCCTCTTCAGAAGATTTCACCTCACTTTTTTGTCCCAATGAAAAATGTTTTTTGAAAATTTGGGTTTTTTTGTGGAACAAGGATTGGAAAGCATCAGTGGAAAGGAAAAATTGTTTTCCCATATTAACTCTTACAGGAGAGAATTTCCCTTCCTTAGGGGTAGATTTCATCTCACTTCCTGTTGTCTCCTTCCGTTTGCAAGTAGGAGTCGTTTGTAAGTTAGATGTTTGAAAGTAGGGTCCTGCCCTATATACTCAGCAGAAATTTGGGCCTTAGGTGTTGCTGTGGCCAAAACACTGTAAGCCCTCACAGGGCCCTGCTGTGAAATATTAGATCAAGAATTGTAATTACATGCCCCTGTTGAACAGGAGCTGAAAAATTAGGCCTTAGGCACTGGTGCTGGTGCCACAACACTGCAACCCCTCACAGACACTCTAGTTGGAACGCAGGAACGAGCCCTGCTGCAAAGTATTGCATCAAAAATTGTAATTACACGCCCCTGTTAGACAGGGGCAGAAAAATTGGGCCTTAGGCACTGGTGCTGGTGCCACAACACTGCAACCCCTCACAGACACTCTAGTTGAAACGCAGGAACAAGCCCTGCTGCAAAGTATTGCATCAAAAATTGTAATTACACGCCCCTGTTAGACAGGGGCTGAAAAATTGGGTCTTAGGCACTGGTGCTGGTGCCACAACACTGCAACCCCTCACAGACACTCTAGTTGGAATGCAGGAACGAGCCCTGCTGCAAAGTATTACATCAAAAATTGTAATTACACGCCCCTGTTAAACAGGGGCTGAAAAATTGTGCCTTAGGCACTGGTGGTGGCGCCCAGAACCAAAAATGTTCTTACAAGCTATCAGCGTGATGATTGAGGAGGAAGAGGATAATTACTCAGGGATAGTCACTCAGCATCAGCATAGGCAGTCTTTGAAGGGATCTGAGATTTCAAAAAAAATTATTCGGTTACATCTGCATCAGGTGCTTGGTAGCTGGTGGTGATCCAAGACTGATTCATTTTTATGAAGGTCAGCCGATCGACCGAGTCGGTGGACAGACGCACCCTGTGATCGGTTACCACGCCTCCAGCAGCACTGAATGTGCGTTCCGAAAGAACGCTGGATGCAGGACAGGCCAGTAGCTCAATTGCATACTGTGCAAGCTCTGGCCAGTGATCCATCCTCAAGACCCAGTAACCCAGAGGATTTTCGGTGGGAAAGGTGTCCAAGTCTGATCTTGCCCCTAGGTATTCCTGCACCATGTAAAACAGACGCTGGCGATGGTTGCTGGAACCGATCATACCTTGGGGCTGCGGACCAAAAAATTGTCTGAACGCATCGGTCAGACGGCCACCTTCTCCACCGCTCCTTCTTTGACTGACCGAAGCCTCAGCAACACGTTGTCCAGAAACAGGAGTTTGTAACCTCCCAGTCTCTGGGAACGCGTTGCACAGACCTTTCTGCAAGGCCTCCCGAAGATGTTTCATCCTCTGCTCCCTCTGCGATGGCAAGATAAGGTCCGCAACCTTACCCTTGTAACGTGGATCAAGGAGGGTTGCCAGCCAGTATTGGTCCTTCTCCTTGATACCACGAATACGAGGATCCTTACGCAGGCTTTGCAGGATCAGGGAGGCCATGCAGCGTAGGTTTGCTGAGGCATTCGGTCCGGAGTCCTCTGGGTCACTAAGGACAACAACGTCCGCAGCCACCTCCTCCCAGCCACGTACAAGTCCATGTGTTCCTTGGGACTGATCCCTTAAAGACTGCTGATGCTGAGTGCCAGGCTCCACCTCCATACTGACACAATCTTCCTCCTCCTCCTCCTCCTCCTCCTCGTCCTCTTCCTGTGTGATCGGCGGGCACGCAGGAACACTGTCTGGATAAAGGGGGCCTTGAGAGCTAAGGAAGTCCTCCTCTTCCTGCCTCTGTTCTGCCTCAAGTGCCCTGTCCATTATTCCACGCAGCGTGTGCTCCAACAGGTGGACAAGGGGGACAGTGTCACTGATGCATGCACTGTCAGTGCTCACCATCCTCGTGGCCTCCTCGAATGGTGACAGGACAGTGCATGCATCCCTGATCATGGCCCACTGGCGTGGGGAAAAAAAACCAAGGTCCCCTGACCCTGTCCTGGTGCCATAGTCGCACAGGTACTCATTGATGGCCCTCTGCTGCGTGTGCAGCCGCTGCAGCATGGCCAACGTCGAGTTCCACCTGGTGGGCATGTCACAGATTAGGCGGTTCTTGGGCAGGTTAAACTCCTTTTGGAGGTCCGTCAGCCGAGCACTGGCATTATATGACCGGCGGAAATGCACACAGACTTTCCTGGCCTGCCTCAGGACATCCTGTAAGCCCGGGTACCTGCCCAAGAACCGCTGCACCACCAAGTTAAGGACGTGAGCCAAACAGGGCACATGGGTCAGTTGTCCCTGTCGGAGGGCAGAGAGGAGGTTGGTGCCATTGTCGCAAACCACCATTCCTGCCTTAAGTTGGCGTGGCGTCAACCACCTCTGAACCTGCCCCTGCAGAGCTGACAGAACCTCTGCCCCAGTGTGGCTCCTGTCCCCCAAGCACACCAGCTCAAGCACCGCATGGCATCTTTTGGCCTGCGTACTTGCGTAGCCCCTTGAACGCCTACGGAGCACCGCTGGTTCCGAGGAAGAGGCCATGGAGGAAGAAGAAGAGGAGGGGGTGGAGGAGAGAGGTGTGTCACAATCAGCATTTTGGAGGCGTGGTGGCGGAACAACCTCCAACACTACTGCACCTTGTCCTGCATCCTTCCCAGCTGCCAGCAGAGTCACCCAATGCGCCGTGAAACTTAAGTAACGTCCCTGTCCATGCCTGCTGGACCATGAGTCAGCGGTTATATGCACCTTACCGCTGACCGCCCTGTCCAGCGAGGCATGGACATTGCCTTCCACATGCCGGTAGAGAGCCGGAATCGCCTTCCGTGAGAAAAAGTGGCGTTTGGGTACCTGCCACTGAGGAACCGCACATTCCACAAACTCACGGAAGGGGGCAGAGTCTACCAACTGAAAAGGCAGCAGTTGAAGTGCTAGCAATTTTGCCAAGCTAGCATTCAACCGCTGGGCATGTGGATGGCTGGGAGCAAACTTCTTTCGGCGGTGCAGCAGCTGGGGCAGGGAAATTTGCCTGGTACAATCTGACGTCGGTGTACCAAAAGCAGATTGCCCATAAGTACTTGGCTGTGACACACCTAATTCTACACCTTCATTCCTCTCACTGCAGGTCGCAGAGAGGACTGAAGGTCTAGTGGGGTTGGAAATCTCAGCTGATGAGGAGCAAGGAGAGATCGTCTTTGTTCTTTGGTGTGGGTCTTTTAGATACGCTTGCCAACGAACTGCATGGCAGGTCAACATATGTCTGGTCAAGCATGTGGTACCCAAGCGGGAGATGTTTTGGCCACGCGAGATACGCTTGAGACATATATTGCAAATAGCAGCGGTGCGATCTGATGCACTCGTCTCAAAAAAGGCCCACACCAAAGAACTTTTTGAATAACGCGCAGAGACTGCAGCGCCCTGCACATGTGGAGCTTTGGGGTGTGATGCAGTCAATGTGCTGCCCTTAGGCTGGCCCCTGGAGGGCATCCTGCCTAGTTGGTGATGTGCCACCTCCTCCTCCTCCTCCTCCTCCTCCTCCTCCTCCTCTCTCCTATCAGGCACCCACGTTGAGTCAGTGACCTCATCATCCCCTCCCTCCTCATCACTGGAGCAAACCTGGCAGTATGCTGCAGCAGGGGGAGCATGACTGCCAGATTGCTGTCCTTCTTGGGCACCCCCTCTGTCCGTGCTCATGTTACTGCCTTCATTGAGCTCAGTATCATCATCAGAGCCTTCCAAACGCTGGGCATCCTCCTGGAGCATGTACCCAACACTGTGGTCAAACAGTTCGAGGGAATCCTCATGAGGACATGGTGGAGCTAGGGAAGGAGTCACTGATGACATTGAGCTGAGGGAAGAGGCCGCTGCTTTGCCAGACAAAGCACCCTGGGCATGGGTGAGAGAGGATGAGGAGGATGAGGACGGCTTGGTCATCCACTCGACCAAGTCTTCCGCATGTTGCGGCTCAACACGGCCAGCTGCCGAAAAAAAGGCCAAGCGTGTCCCATGGCCACGTGCTGATGAGGATGCACCGTCTCCACGACCAGCACTAGACACAGAGCCTGCTTGCCCTCTCTTATTGGCTTGTGACTGTCTGCCTCTCCTTCTTGGCCTTCCAGACATACTAATGGCCTGTAGCTGCACTAAGCTGGGATAGAACACCTGTAATTTTCTTCAGGTAGCTTTATATACTGTAACCAGACAAGCCTGCCTGTCAGTAGGAAGATAACAGGAACGGATCTAGCTGAACACTGTGAGCAGGACGTACTGCACTAAATGTATATAGCAGGAACGGATCTAGCTGAACACTGTGAGCAGGACGCACTGCACTGAATGTAAATAGCAGGAACGGATCTAGCTGAACACTGTGAGCAGGACGCACTGCACTGAATGTAAACAGCAGGAACGGATCTAGCTGAACACTGTGAGCAGGACGCACTGCACTGAATGTAAATAGCAGGAACGGATCTAGCTGAACACTGTGAGCAGGACGCACTGCACTGAATGTAAATAGCAGGAACGGATCTAGCTGAACACTGTGAGCAGGACGCACTGCACTGAATGTAAATAGCAGGAACGGATCTAGCTAAACACTGTGAGCAGGACGCACTGCACTGAATGTAAATAGCAGGAACGGATCTAGCTGAACACTGTGAGCAGGACGCACTGCACTGAATGTAAACAGCAGGAACGGATGTAGCTAAACACTGTGAGCAGGACGCACTGCACTGAATGTAAATAGCAGGAACGGATCTAGCTGAACACTGTGAGCAGGACGCACTGCACTGAATGTAAACAGCAGGAACGGATCTAGCTGAACACTGTGAGCAGGACGCACTGCACTGAATGTAAATAGCAGGAACGGATCTAGCTGAACACTGTGAGCAGGACGCACTGCACTGAATGTAAATAGCAGGAACGGATCTAGCTGAACACTGTGAGCAGGACACACTGCACTGAATGTAAATAGTCTAGATAGAAGATAACAGGAACGGATCTAGCTAAACTGAATACAGTGTATATATATATATGCAACACCTGGGATGCATATATATACACAATACACTGTAAGTGCAGCTAACTGACTGACTGTTCTGCCTAATCTATCTAACTCAAATCAAATGACACTGTCTCTCTCTCTCTCTCTCTATCTCTCAGCACACCGGAACACACACTACACAGGGCCGCCGTGCAGGCGGCCTTATATAGTGTGGGGTGTGTACTAAATCCCTGAGCCATAATTGGCCAAAGCCACCCTGGCTTTGGCCAATTACAGCTCTCTCTACTGACGGCGCTGTGATTGGCCAAGCATGCGGGTCATAGTGCATGCTTGGCCAATCATCAGCCAGCAATGCACTGCGATGCCGCAGTGAATTATGGGCCGTGACGCGCCACACGAATTTGGCGCGAACGGCCCATATCGTTCGCAATTCGACGGACGGTCGAACAGCCGATGTTCGAGTCGAACATGGGTTCGACTCGAACACGAAGCTCATCCCTACTCCAGAGTATAAAAAAGAAGAGAGGCGCCTCTAATGCCTCGTACACACGATCGGACTTTCTGTCGGAATATGTGCGATCGGAGCGTGTTGTCGGAAATTCCGATCGTGTGTGGGCTCCATCGGACTTTTTCCATCGGTATTTCTGACACGCAAAGTTTGAGAGCAGGATCTAAAATTTTCTGACAACAAAATCCGATCGTTTAAATTCCGATCGTGTGTACACAAATCCGACGCATAAAGTGCCACGCATGCTCAGAAAATATTAAGAGACGAAAGCTATTGGCCACTGCCCCGTTTATAGTCCTGACGTACGTGTTTTACGTCACCGCGTTTAGAATGATCGGATTTTCCGACAACTTTGTGTGACCGTGTGTATGCAAGACAAGTTTGAGCCAACATCCGTCGGAAAAAATCCTAGGATTTTGTGGTCAGAATGTCCGATCAATGTCCGATCAATGTCCGATCAATGTCCGATCGTGTGTACAGGGCATAAGTGTAGCAATATGGTTACATTTAATGAAGGTCCAACATTTATCAACTCACATGGCTGATGATTAAAAGACGCCCATCTAAGTATGCAGACATCCGGGGTAAAGCGGTCCTCATAGACCATCCCCCGCACCGCTGGCTCTCACCGCTGTCAGTCTGGAATCGTGACCGGGAAGACTACCCTGCAGTACAGCGATCTGAAAGCGAGGCTTGAAACGATCGTGGAGCTTAGCGTGGAAGGGATGACATCGATGGTGGGAGACGTGCCAATTTCCTGGATCAGCCCCTTCACAGGGGGAATGAAAACAACTCCTTTAGAGTGTATTGACCACATGTTTACTGAATGTGACAACCTGTTATGTGTCCTCATCTTGTCCTTGGCTGCTTGAACCTACAGGATTCACAGTCCTATTCCATCTGCATCTTCTCTTGGAAGAGTCTGGAAAGAGTTGATTTGCCCACAGAGTGCGTGGAAACCTCACTGCTTGAAGCGGCAGGATTCCTAATCATGTTCATTCGTATCTTCTCTTGGATCAGACTGAAGCTGATCGTTTTCCTGGGAAGCCCCCGAGACTCCACATTGCCAGAATAGACAACCCCTCACTGACCAGAATAGACATCCCCTCCCTGGCCAGAATAGACATCCCCTCACTGGCCAGAATAGACAACCCCTCACTAGCCAGAATAGACAACCCCTCACTAGCCAGAATAGACAACCCCTCACTGGCCAGAATAGACAACCCCTCACTGGCCAGAATAGACAACCCCTCACTGACCAGAATAGACATCCCCTCACTGACCAGAATAGACATCCCCTCACTGGCCAGAATAGACAACCCCTCACTAGCCAGAATAGACAACCCCTCACTAGCCAGAATAGACAACCCCTCACTGGCCAGAATAGACAACCCCTCACTGGCCAGAATAGACAACCCCTCACTGGCCAGAATAGACAACCCCTCACTAGCCAGAATAGACAACCCCTCACTGGCCAGAATAGACAACCCCTCACTAGCCAGAATAGACAACCCCTCACTGGCCAGAATAGACAACCCCTCACTGGCCAGAATAGACAACCCCTCACTGGCCAGAATAGACAACCCCTCACTGGCCAGAATAGACAACCCCTCACTAGCCAGAATAGACAACCCCTCACTAGCCAGAATAAACAACCCCTCACTAGCCAGAATAGACAACCCCTCACTGGCCAGAATAGACAACCCCTCACTAGCCAGAATAGACAACCCCTCACTAGCCAGAATAGACAACCCCTCACTAGCCAGAATAGACAACCCCTCACTAGCCAGAATAGACAACCCCTCACTAACCAGAATAGACAACCCCTCACTGGCCAGAATAGACAACCCCTCACTGGCCAGAATAGACAACCCCTCACTGGCCAGAATAGACAACCCCTCACTGGCCAGAATAGACAACCCCTCACTGGCCAGAATAGACAACCCCTCACTGACCAGAATAGACAACCCCTCACTGGCCAGAATAGACAACCCCTCACTAGCCAGAATAGACAACCCCTCACTGGCCAGAATAGACAACCCCTCACTGGCCAGAATAGACAACCCCTCACTGGCCAGAATAGACAACCCCTCACTGGCCAGAATAGACAACCCCTCACTGGGCCAGTGGAAAAATCCCTTCAGAGTGTATTGACCACATGCTTAACGAACGTCACAACCTGTTAGCTGCCGTCATCTTTTACCCCTGGTTGGTTGAACAAAGCAGTATTCTTGCAGTCATGCTCATCCTTAGACCCCATACACACTATACAACTCTTGTTGTCAGATCTCCTCTAGATTCACCAAAACCACGTAGGGCCGGCCTGATTGCACACAAATTCAAACTCTTAAGGTTTGACCTCATATTATATGGTCTTGGCAAATCTGGAGGGAAAAAATCTACAGAAAATTGTACAGTGTGTATCCAGCTTTAATCTGTATAGGATCGCTCGCCTGGGAAGGCTTGGAGACTGGTCATCATCGGAACAGGTAAACCCCTCACAGAGCAAGTGGAAACCCTCCTTTAGAGTGTATTGACTATGTGCTTAAACGAATGTGACAGCCTGTAAAGTGAACACTGTGGAATGTGTGACAGTGCGGCTCCCCTCCCAGTCCCGCAGCTGACAGGCTAAATTAGCTTAGATGCTGTCGGACCCCCCTGACCCCCCCCTTATCTACACCCCTAATCACAGCCACATATAGACTCTCCAGCCATTTTTGGATCTGAGCTGAGGAGGTACGTTCTACGTCCAACAGTACCAGGACAGCCCTCCCGGCATCACCTTCTAATGCATTGATGGCCAGATCAGGAAGAAGGGCCTCCGGCCGCGGCCTGCGACCTCTCCAACCAGGCTACTAAAAGGAGGTCAGTGCCATCATATTTGGGTATTAATGACAGAGCTGACCCCAGGGGTACCATTGCTGTGACTCGACCCCTGTCCTGTGAAGAGGATGCACCTTCCATCCTGCCGACTATGCTAAGTGTAGGTGGGGCCCTAAAGAGGAGCTTCAATCACATTTGTAAAAATTGAAAGTCAGCAGCAACAAAAACTGTATGTGATGACTTTGAATATATAGACACTTACCTGTCCCAGGATCCAGCGCTGTACCCACCGCAGCCATTTTCTTTGGTCCCTGGTGCCGGCATCTGGCCACCCGGCTGTAGCTTGCAGCTTCACAGTCCACTGCACATGCCCATTATGATTTGTCCGGCAGTCTTCTGGGACCTGTGATGTGTCCCAGAAGAGTGCAGGGAGGGAGAGGGGGAGGAGAACTGCTGGATTGCCTAGATGATCTCAATGGAAGTGGGAATGAGTACCTGTGAACCTCCCCTCCCCGCCAGAAAAGTGTCATTACTCAAAGAGGAGGGGTGGGGGGGGCGTTAAAGCAGAATTTGCCCTTTTGGGTGAAGCTCCGCTTTAATTGGGTACTTTAAGTGGAGAGTAATCAGCCACACCCTCTGTAGAACGCACGGCGTCTTTCATAAGGATCTTGGGTATCGTGCGATCCAAACAAGTGTCAGCCTTTGGCCCAGACATACGGATATATTCTGAATATAAGGAAAAAAGGAAGTTCTGGACAGCCGCACTCCGGAATAGAGCCTTTATTTGTAAAAAGTCCAACAGATACAAGCCACAGCAAAAATTGAGACAAACGAGCTGACGCGTTTTACACTTAACAGTGCTTAGTCATAGCTGCCAGCTATGACTAGCACTAACACTGTTAAGTGTGAAATGCGTCAGCTCATTTGTCCCAATTTTTGCTGTGGCTTGTATCTGTTGGACTTTTTACAAATAAAGGCTCTATTCCGGAGTGCGGCTGTCCAGAACTTCCTTTTTGCCTCATGTTGCTATATGCTTAGCCGGCACCTGGTGTTCCAATTCCGAGGAGAGTTCTATATCCACATTTCCACCTGGAGCGGTGATCCCCTTCCCATATTCTGAATATACTCAGCAGCAGAAAACTGCACAGCACTGTGGGGGATACCAGGGGGCGGCTTCAGCTACGAAGGGTGGAGTTCCTTAGGAAGAAGTCTTTATGATGCAGCGGCTCTTCTAAGAGGCTCCACATCTCCTGAGCATTGGTTCGCCACGTCCCAGGAGCCCTGAACGATCCCTACTTCTCAGGAACCTTTCCTTACACTCTACACTCCCTCACTAGCAGGTTCCGGACCCCAAACACACAACCATCAGAAGCTCACCAAATAGACTTGGGTTCCTCATTTAAAGGTTCCCTCACCCAAAATGGCTGCTGAAGTCTGTAGAGAGCATTGTGTCCAATGGTGTTGGGCGGATGGTTTGAGCTGAGCAAAAGTTCGGGACGTACATCACCTGTTCACCCGTTCGGTGAACACCCAAATTTGCTAGTAGCTCGGTAGGATGTGTCATGGAAATTTGGCTGTACGATGCTCAACCACACCAAAGGATGAGGAGTATCTTTGTTTATTTTTTTGTTTAGTATATTTTAGGAAGGGTAACGATGAAGAGCATCCCGAATTATTGTATAAAGTGTATTCTCCGACTATCTAAGAAAGGGAACCCGACCAATCGTTGGTTCTACTCTGAATCTCCACCGAGCTTTGCCCGCCGAGCGCCCCACAATGCACAGCACGCTTCACAGTGCATTCTAGGGCCCCGATTGGATGAAGCCTTTCACTTGACTGCTGGTGCTGTATACCCGTTTTTTGGTCCCCTGTCTGCCCCCTTTTTTTTTTAATTATCAGCTGCAGTTTTTCTGACTGTGACGCTGGTTTTCCCCCCTTTTTATGTTCATTTTTTATAGTTTCTACATTTCTGTCAGTGTCAGTCCTCAATTTAAAGTGCACCGAGTCTCGTAGCCGCGCATTTTGGGAATACCGCCATCTTGTATCTGCCTTTATCAGCTAAAAGTACATTGTTTGTGGAATAAAAGTATATATATTTAGCCAATCCGGGCCAATAGGTTTAGGTAGCTGGAAACTACTTCACGAGCCCGGCCACAGAGACCGCGTTCCGATGAACCAGCGACCGCGGACACAAATGTCTGGAGGTGGCATCTTCTCCAGGTGGTGGGAGACGGCAAATAACCCTCCAAATCTCACCTTCTCTGCTGGGCCATAGTCTGTGGGTAGGAGGCCAGCCCCCCCAAAACACACAGTGACAGGGGGTTCTGTCATGCCCCCCATACCTAGCCCCCCATACCCAACCACCATACCCGGACCCCCCATACCCAGACCCCCCATACCCAACCACCATACCCGGACCCCCCATACCCAGACCCTCCCATACCCAGGCACCATACCCGGCCCCTATACCCAGACCCCCCATACCCGACCACCATACCCAGACCCCCTATACCCGGCCCCCATACCCAGACCCCCCATACCTGGCCACCATACCCAGGCCCCTATACCCAGCCCCCATACCTAGACACCCCCATACCCAGACCTCCCATACCGGGCCCCCATTACCCGGATCCCCATACCCAGACCCCCCATACCCAGACCCCCCATACCCGGACCCCTATACCCAGACCCCCCATACCCGGACCCCCCATACCCGGACCCCTATACCCAGACCCTACATACCCAGACCCCTATACCCGGCCCCCATACCCGGACCCCCCATACCCGGGCACCATACCTGGCCCCCATACCCGGACCCTACATACCCAGACCCCCTATACCCGGCCCCCATACCCAGACCCCCCATACCTGGCCACCATACCTGGCCACCATACCCAGGCCCCTATACCCAGCCCCCATACCTGGACCCCCCCATACCCAGACCTCTTATACCGGGCCCCCATTACCCAGATCCCCATACCCAGACCCCCATACCCAGACCCCCCATACCCAGACCCCCCATACCCGGACCCCCCATACCCAGACCCCCCATACCCAGACCCCCTTACCCGGCCCCCATACCCTATTTGTGGCAAATAACTTGCATATAAGCCTTCAAAATGGGCACATTTTATTTTTCAAGTTTGGGTCCCACAGACTTCAATGGGGTTCGTCGTTCGGGTCCGAACTTTTACGACGTTTGAGATTTCTGGTGTTAAGCCCACCTCTAGTGTCCAATCACTTCACATCTTGAGGCACCTGTATGGAAGCTCTAAGGGTTCAATTCCCTTATGAGTCTCCCCTTCCCATATATGGCACAGAGCCACCTACAGGCGGGAAGGATAACTGCACCTACCCACGCACTATAAAGTAATTGATGTTTTCTTAGTGGTGATCATTAATGATACGTTGTAGTGCGGGGGATGGGATCACGTGGACTTGTTTACTCATCTGAGTTGATTAAACTTTGCTGTTTATTTAACATTTCACCATTTGGATGAGAGGAATTGTGGTCACTGTGTTGGCTCCGATATCCAGGACAGAAGAGAGAAGGACGATTCATGGCCGTGAACATGGGATCGGTTTTATTTCTGCTGATTGTATGTATTTGTTGGATGCAAATAAACGCAGCGTATAACTGCACCGCCTGTGAGAAAAGGAAATGCCCCCCATATTTTACCCCCTGTAGGAGGCACAGAGCTATCGATCCGTGTGGGTGCTGCGAGCATTGTGCCAAGGGCAAGTATGAAGTATGTGGGGGGCCAGACTGGGAGCTCGGCTACTGCGACCGGGACCTAAGGTGTGCCAACATCACCGGGACCGAGCTGGTGGAGATCCCCAATACCGGGATATGTAAAGGTAAGAGCGCGGGCACACAGAGGGGAATCAGATGTGGGCAGCACAGGGAGGGGGATTGGTGCGGGGGGATTAGGGGGGTGGGGCGGGCACACAGAGGGGAATCAGATGTGGGCAGCACAGGGAGGGGGATGGGTGCGGGGGGATTAGGGGGGTGGGGCGGGCACACAGGGGGGAATCAGATGTGGGCAGCACAGGGAGGGGGATTGGTGCGGGGGGATTAGGGGGGTGGGGCGGGCACACAGGGGGGAATCAGATGTGGGCAGCACAGTGAGGGGGATTGGTGCGGGCACACAGGGGGGAATCAGATGTGTGCAGCACAGAGAGGGGGATGGGTGTGGGGGGATTAGGGGGGTGGGGCGGGCACACAGGGGGGAATCAGATGTGGGCAGCACAGTGAGGGGGATTGGTGCGGGCACACAGGGGGGAATCAGATGTGGGCAGCACAGTGAGGGGGATTGGTGCGGGGGGATGGGGTGGGCACACAGGGGGGAATCAGATGTGGGCAGCCAGGGGCGTAACTAGAAATAGCAGGGCCCCATAGCAAAATGTTGTATGGGGCCCCCCTGCAAACAGCCCCCCCCCCAACAGCTGCCCTAGTGTCAATACAGCGTGACCTGTGCCCCATACAGCGTGACCCGTGCCCCATACAGCGTGACCCGTGCCCCATACACAAACAAGATATTTGGGGGGCACACCTTCACATTAAAGCTGGTGCAGCCATAAGACCGTACAATAGAAGAAAAATATTACAGCGCACACATGCAAAAAAACATTCACCTCCAGCAAGGCTGGTTTAAAAAACACCTAAACATTTTCAAAAAGACATTTTCAAAAATATGTGGATTTGGTCCCTCCATATTGCTATATAGTGCTGAGCCCACTTACTGCGACAAAGTACCCCATGATTAGTGGGTCCTCCACTATCCATAGATTTGGAAGATCCTCCTTCTCTGAACCATGGGAGCTACACTCTTCTAAATGGGAGAATCTAAAGGTCTCCACCTATGACACAAGTGGACACTAATGAGAGGTACTTAATGAGGGGGTGGGGTGCTCCTATCCCAAAAGGATTTGGTCAGAATTAGGGATGAGCTTCATGTTCGAGTCGAACATCGGCTGTTCGGTCGTTCGCCGAATTGCGAACGATATGGGCCGTTCACGCTAAATTCGTGTGGCGCGTCACGGCCCATAATTCACTGCGGCATCGCAGTGCATTGCTTGCTGATGATTGGCCAAGCATGCACTATGACCCGCATGCTTGGCCAATCACAGCGCCGCCTGAACAGAGAGCCGTAATTGGCCAAAGCCAAGGAGGCTTTGGCCAATTATGGCTCAGGGGATTTAGTACACGCCCCACACTATAGAAGACCGCCTGCACGGCGGCCCTGTGTAGTGTGTGTTCCGGTGTGCTGAGAGATAGAGAGAGAGAGAGACAGTGTCATTTGATTTGAGTTAGATAGATTAGGCAGAACAGTCAGTCAGTTAGCTGCACTTACAGTGTATTGTGTATATATATGCATCCCAGGTGTTGCATATATATATATATACACTGTACTCAGTTTAGCTAGATCCGTTCCTGTTATCTTCTAGACTATTTACATTTAGTGCAGTGCGTCCTGCTCACAGTGTTCAGCTAGATCCGTTCCTGTTATCTTCCTACTGACAGGCAGGCTTGTCTGGTTACAGTATTTACAGCTACCTAAAGAAAATTACTGGTGTTCTTTTGATCCTATTAGTACCACAGTCAGGCAGCTAGACTATTTACAGTTAGTGCAGTGCGTCCTGCTCACAGTGTTCAGCTGAAGCTACCTGTAGAAGGTTGGTGGTGTTCTCATACTACAGGCAGGCAGTTGATTTTGCTAGCTGCAGTATATATATATATATATATATATATCCCAGCTTAGTGCAGCTACAGGCCATTAGTATGTCTGGAAGGCCAAGAAGGAGAGGCAGACAGTCTCAAGCCAATAAGAGAGGGCAAGCAGGCTCTGTGTCTAGTGCTGGTCGTGGAGACGGTGCATCCTCATCAGCCCGTGGCCGTGGGACACGCTTGGCCTTTTTTTCGGCAGCTGGCTGTGTTGAGCCGCAACATGCGGAAGACTTGGTCGAGTGGATGACCAAGCCGTCCTCATCCTCCTCATCCTCTCTCACCCATGCCCAGGGTACTTTGTCTGGCAAAGCAGCGGCCTCTTCCCTCAGCTCAATGTCATCAGTGACTCCTTTCCTAGCCCCACCATGTCCTCCTGAGGAGTCCCTCGAACTGTTTGACCACAGTGTTGGGTACATGCTCCAGGAGGATGCCCAGCGTTTGGAAGGCTCTGATGATGGTACCCAGCTAGAGGAAGGCAGTAACGTGAGCACGGACAGAGGGGGTGCCCAAGAAGGACAGCAATCTGGCAGTCATGCTCCCCCTGCTGCAGCATACTGCCAGGCTTGCTCCAGTGATGAGGAGGGAGGGGATGATGAGGTCACTGACTCAACGTGGGTGCCTGATAGGAGAGAGGAGGAGGAGGAGGAGGAGGAGGCGGCACATCACCAACGAGGAAGGATGCCCTCCAGGGGCCAGCCTAAGGGCAGCACACTGACTGCATCACATGTGCAGGGCGCTGCTGTCTCTGCGCGTTATTCAAAAAGTTCTTTGGTGTGGGCCTTTTTTGAGACGAGTGCATCAGATCGCACCGCTGCTATTTGCAACATATGTCTCAAGCGTATCTCACGTGGCCAAATCATCTCCCGCTTGGGTACCACATGCTTGACCAGACATATGTTGACCTGCCATGCAGTTCGTTGGCAAGCGCATCTAAAAGACCCACACCAAAGAACAAAGAGGACATCTCCTTGCTCCTCATCAGCTGAGATTTCCAACCCCACTATACCTTCAGTCCTCTCTGAGACCTGCACTGAGAGGAATGAAGGTGTAGAATTAGGTGTGTCACAGCCAAGTACTTGTGGGCAATCTGCTTTTGGTACACCGACGTCAGATTGTACCAGGCAAATTTCCCTGCCCCAGCTGCTGTACCGCCGAAAGAAGTTTGCTCCCAGCCATCCGCATGCCCAGCGGTTGAATGCTAGCTTGGCAAAATTGCTGGGACTTCAACTGCTGCCTTTTCAGTTGGTAGACTCTGCCCCCTTCCGTGAGTTTGTGGAATGTGCGGTTCCTCAGTGGCAGGTACCCAAACGCCACTTTTTCTCACGGAAGGCGATTCCGGCTCTCTACCGGCATGTGGAAGGCAATGTCCATGCCTCGCTGGACAGGGCGGTCAGCGGTAAGGTGCATATTACCGCTGACTCATGGTCCAGCAGGCATGGACAGGGACGTTACCTAAGTTTCACGGCGCATTGGGTGACTCTGCTGGCAGCTGGGAAGGATGCAGGACAAGGTGCAGTAGTGTTGGAGGTTGTTCCGCCACCACGCCTCCAAAATGCTAATGATTGTGACACACCTCTCTCCTCCACCCCCTCCTCTTCTTCTTCCTCCATGGCCTCTTCCTTGGAACCAGCGGTGCTCCGTAGTCGTTCAAGGGGCTACGCAAGTACGCAGGCCAAAAGATACCATGCGGTGCTTGAGCTGGTGTGCTTGGGGGACAGGAGCCACACTGGGGCAGAGGTTCTGTCAGCTCTGCAGGGGCAGGTTCAGAGGTGGTTGACGCCACGCCAACTTAAGGCAGGAATGGTGGTTTGCGACAGTGGCACCAACCTCCTCTCTGCCCTCCGACAGGGACAAATGACCCATGTGCCCTGTTTGGCTCACGTCCTTAACTTGGTGGTGCAGCGGTTCTTGGGCAGGTACCCGGGCTTACAGGATGTCCTGAGGCAGGCCAGGAAAGTCTGTGTGCATTTCCGCCGGTCATATAATGCCAGTGCTCGGCTGACGGACCTCCAAAAAGGAGTTTAACCTGCCCAAGAACCGCCTAATCTGTGACATGCCCACCAGGTGGAACTCAACGTTGGCCATGCTGCAGTGGCTGCACACGCAGCAGAGGGCCATCAATGAGTACCCGTGCGACTATGGCACCAGGACAGAGTCAGGGGAGCTTGTTTTTTTTCCCCACGCCAGTGGGCCATGATCAGGGATGCATGCACTGTCCTGTCACCATTTGAGGAGGCCACGAGGATGGTGAGCAGTGACAGTGCATGCATCAGTGACACTGTCCCCCTTGTCCACCTGTTGGAGCACACGCTGCGTGGAATAATGGACAGTGTCAGAGGAATAATAGAAACTTTGTTTGCCAGTACCGGCATTTCCCTGTACGCCTGCGTGGCAGAATGGCTAATAGGCGTACGCGGGTACGCAATTCAGCAGACCGCGTCACGGCGTCACGGCGCACATAGACGTGCAAGTTAGCGGACGGTGAAACGGCGAAACGGCGTAAGCACGTACGCATCTTAGCCGCACACGTGGGTTCCCCTATTAGCCCTATAAAAGGCAGCCCAGCTCTCTGGCTTATTGCTGGTTTGTCATTTCAGCTTCTGTGTTCCTGTTCCTTGTTCTGCTATTGACTCCTGCCTGTTGTGACCCGGATTTCCTTGACCATCCTTGAACTTCTCCTGCACCTTGACCTCGGCTTGCTTAAACGGATTCCTCTTCAGTCTGCTCCAGTGTTTGACCCCCGGCTTCTCTTTAAAGACTTTGCTACTGCCTGCTCCAGTGTTTGACCCCCGGCCTGTCTTGGACTCTCCTATTGATTGATTCCTGTGTATGACCTTGGCTTGTTTAAACGGACTTCCTTCCTACCGGCTTGCTGTGTTTGACCCCCTGGCTTCTCTACATACTTGTTCCAGTTATCTACTTCAGGTCCAAGGTGTTGGAGCCCCAGTCTGATTCCTCTGCTGATCACCGTCCGGGTGTACCCTGCACGGACTACTACCAGACAGAAGTTCAACACGCAGGCTCCTACTAGTGCCTGGCGACCCGTGCCTCTCTGTGCCCGATACCCTCTGTGCCACCTCCAGGGGTATAGCGCACTCAGCTGCAAGGGGAGCCGCTCTCAGCATCTCGGCCCTGGTGAGTACCCTGACAGTACAAACCAGCCATGTCAGAGGCCGACAGAGCTGGTTCTCCCCTTGAGGCACTCTGTCAGCAGGTGACAGCTCTTACTCAGGCTGTCCAAAGACTCCAAGATGGCTACTTCCAAATTGAGGGCCGTCTCCAGCACCTGATGTCTGCTCCAGCTCCTTCAGATGCAGCCTCAGCCAGCGGGGTGGCCTCTCCCCAAGGTCAAGTCACCCCAGCATCTTCAGTTGTAACGACTCTCCCTGAACCCAGAGTCCCCACTCTGGAACGTTTTTCTGAAAACCGGAAGAAATTTAGAGCTTTTAAAAATGCTTGCCTACTGTATCTAGCTCTTCAACCCAGGACTTTCCATACAGAATCCATAAAAGTGGGATTCGTTATTTCACTACTATCTGAAGAACCACAATCTTGGGCTCATAATCTTCTTGAACAGAAGAGTCCTTTATTAGACTCAGTTGAAACTTTCTTTGCTGCTATGGCTCAGTTATATGATGACCCGCAACGCACAGCTACTGCTGAATCCATTCTGCACACCCTTACCCAAGGAAAAAGACCTGTAGAGGATTACACCGTGGAATTTCGTAAATGGTCTGGAGACACCACCTGGAATGAGGCCGCCCTTAAATACCAGTACCGTCAGGGCCTCTCCGAAACACTTAAAGACGAATTGGCACGAGTGGATACCCCTGACTCTTTGGAAGATCTGATCCAACTCGCCACTAAGCTCGACAGACGTCTGCGGGAGCGTCGCTCTGAACGCTTCCAGTCTTCCCGGCCTACCTGGATGTTACCCCGGGTTCCTCCAGTTCCTGTGCCTATCGCGGGTCCCTCAGCTTCTGCTGACAGTGAGCCCATGCAACTGGGACTGGTCCGGTCCCCACTCACTCCTGATGAGAGACTGCGACGGCGTCAAGCCAATCTTTGCCTCTACTGCGGAGAAGCTGGCCATTTCCTTCGTAACTGCCCTGTGAGACCCAGTAAGTACCGCTTACGGCATGCTATGAACTTTCAAGTTGCTGACTCAACCAAGTCTCACCTTATCCTACCGGTCTCATTACAGGTGGCGGAAGAGGGAATTCGACTGCTGGCTATCGTTGACTCCGGAGCATGCAGCTGTTTCCTGGATGCATCTCTTGCCCAAAGTCTGCACATCCCTCTTCAAGATAAAAAACAGCTCCTTCAGATTTACCTGGCAGACGGGTCTCTACCCAACTCAGGACCCATCACTCAAGAAACCAAGCCCATTCTTGTCTCTACAGACTCTGGTCATCAGGAATTTCTTTGCTTCAACATCATCAACTCACCCATGTTTCCCATTATCTTGGGGTTCCCGTGGCTAATGGCACACGACCCTCAGATCCTTTGGAGTAAAAAAGAAATTCTCTTCTCTTCAGCATACTGCTCCCAGCATTGTTTTGTGCCAACCCCCAATAAGACTGTCCCCTGTTTGACTGTACAACCAGTGCCAGATACGCTTACACATGTCCCTGCAGCATATTACAAATTCCTGGACGTTTTTGATAAAAAGAAGGCCGATAGTTTACCACCTCATCGGCATTATGATTGCCCCATCGATCTGTTGCCCGGCTCCGAGATTCCGTTTGGCCGAATTTTTCCCTTGTCGGAGACCGAGTTGGAAGCTCTCCGCCTCTACATTGATGAAAACCTTGAAAAAGGATTTATTCGTCCTTCTTCCTCCCCAGCAGGGGCTGGTATCTTTTTTGTCGAGAAAAAGGATGGATCTCTCAGACCATGCATAGACTATAGAGAACTTAATAAAATCACCATCAAAAATCGATACCCACTTCCCCTCATTCCTGAACTGTTCCAGCGGTTTCGATCTGCCCAAATATTTACCAAATTGGATTTACGAGGGGCATACAATCTTGTTCGGATACGTGCTGGGGACGAATGGAAGACAGCCTTCAGGTCCAGATTCGGTCACTTTGAGTATCTGGTGATGCCGTTTGGGCTCTGTAATGCCCCAGCTACATTCCAGCATCTAGTCAATGATATTTTCCGGGAATTCCTAGATAACTTTGTCATTGTCTATCTTGACGATATTTTGATTTTCTCTACCACTTTAGAATTACATCGAGACCATGTCAAGAAAGTCCTTTCAGTTCTCAGAAAACACGGCCTGTTTCTAAAAGGAGAGAAGTGTGAATTTGAAAAGACTACCATCCAGTTCCTGGGCTTCATCATCACTACTGAAGGGGTAGCCATGGATCCACAAAAAGTTAAAGCCATCCAGGAGTGGCCGGCCCCCTCAGACAAAAAAGGAGTCCAGCGATTTATCGGCTTTGCCAATTTTTATCGCAGGTTTATTAGGGGGTTCTCCTCAATTATCTCTCCCATCACTCAATTAACTCATCAACAAATCAAATTCCGATGGTCCCAGGAAGCTCAAGATGCCTTTGCCAAACTAAAGAATCTATTCACGTCAGCTCCCATACTTCAGCATCCGGATCCCACTCTACCTTATGTACTTGAAGTTGATGCCTCAGAATCCGCCACAGGAGCCATCTTGTCTCAGAGAAGTGGTATTAAGGCACTTCTCCATCCAGTAGCCTTTGCCTCCCGCAAACTAAGTCCTCCAGAGAAAAATTATAATGTTGGTGACCGGGAATTATTAGCCATAAAAACTGCCCTTGAGGAATGGAGATACTTACTGGAGGGTGCGTCCCAGCCCATCATGATCTTCACGGACCACAAGAACCTGGAGTATCTCCGAACAGCCAAACGTCTTAGGCCCCGACAAGCCCGATGGGCATTATTCTTCTCCAGGTTCAATTTCCATATCTCCTATCGACCTGGGTCAAAAAATGGGAAGGCGGACGCACTTTCCCGTATGTTTCCAGAGGCCAATGAGTCAACAGAACCTGAAACCATCCTATCCTCTCACAATTTTCTTCATCTCATTCAACCTAACCTTCAATCTGCTATTGAACAGGCCTCTAGGCAATGCACGGAATCCGAGATATCCTCCTTAGAAAAAAGAGATGGTTTGCTGTGGGCCCAGGACAAGGTTTTTGTCCCCTCCTCTGTAAGGCTTAGAATTTTACAGACTTTCCATGATCACAAAATGGCAGGACATTTCGGAGTACGGAAGACTTCTGAATTAGTTCACCGCTCTTTCTGGTGGCCGGGTTGGAGGCAAGACTGTAAAAAGTATGTTCAATCCTGCATTACCTGCCAACGCAGCAAAGGGTCAAACACTAAAGCTTGGGGCCTCCTTAGACCCCTATCTATCCCTGAAAGACCTTGGAGTGAGGTTTCTTTGGACTTCATTGTTGATCTACCTCCCTCTGAAAATTTTTCCACCATCTTAGTAGTGGTGGATCGCCTCTCAAAGATGGCACACTTTCTACCGATGATTGGTACCCCTTCTGCTTTGGCTACAGCAAATGTTTTTATTAAAGAAATAATAAGACTCCATGGCGTTCCCCACAACATCACCTCTGATAGAGGAATTCAATTTACCTCAAAATTCTGGAAAGACCTTTGTAAATCCCTGGAAATCAAAACCTCCTTTTCTTCAGCATACCATCCCCAAAGCAACGGCCAAACAGAAAGGACAAATCAGACCTTGGAGCAATATCTCCGTTGTTTCTGCTCTAGCTCTCAGGATAATTGGTCAACCCTTCTCCCCTGTGCGGAGTTCGCCTATAATAATGCCACACACTCTGCCACCAATCAGACGCCTTTTTGGGCCAACTATGGGTTCCACCCATCTTTTCTGCCAAACTCCATTCCAGAAGTCACAACCCCCGCAGTTCAAGATCGAGTAAATCTCATCCAATCTAATTTTTTACAGATCCAAAAGGCCATGAAGGAAGCTCAAGACAGCTATAAGGAATATTACAACAAAGGGAGAAGAAACAATCCGGAATTTAAGGTTGGGGATAAGGTTTGGCTATCTGCTGTCAATCTTAGATTACCCTGTCCCTCACGTAAACTTGGCCCAAAATTCATTGGTCCTTTTGAAGTAAAAAGGGTAATTAATCCTGTGGCCTTCGAACTAACCTTACCCAGTACTCTTAGAATCCATCCAGTGTTCCATGCATCCCTACTAAAACCAGTAGTTCCCAATTCTTTTTCAGGAAGGGAGGAACCTCCACCTCCACCAGTGGAGGTAGAGGGTGAAGAAGAATTTGAGGTGGAAGCAATTATGGACTGTAGAAAGAGGGGTAGGCAGACTCAGTATCTGGTGAAATGGAAAGGGTACCCACCGGAAGATAACTCTTGGGAACCTGCCAGTAATATACACGCACCTCGTTTGGATCAGAATTTTCACAGACGACACCCAGGGATATTAGCCAGGTTGGGCATCCGGAGGTTGCCCCTCGGGGGGGGGCACTGTCAGAGGAATAATAGAAACTTTGTTTGCCAGTACCGGCATTTCCCTGTACGCCTGCGTGGCAGAATGGCTAATAGGCGTACGCGGGTACGCAATTTAGCAGACCGCGTCACGGCGTAACGGCGCACATAGACGTGCAAGTTAGCGGACGGTGAAACGGCGAAACGGCGTAAGCACGTACGCATCTTAGCCGCACACGTGGGTTCCCCTATTAGCCCTATAAAAGGCAGCCCAGCTCTCTGGCTTATTGCTGGTTTGTCATTTCAGCTTCTGTGTTCCTGTTCCTTGTTCTGCTATTGACTCCTGCCTGTTGTGACCCGGATTTCCTTGACCATCCTTGAACTTCTCCTGCACCTTGACCTCGGCTTGCTTAAACGGATTCCTCTTCAGTCTGCTCCAGTGTTTGACCCCCGGCTTCTCTTTAAAGACTTTGCTACTGCCTGCTCCAGTGTTTGACCCCCGGCCTGTCTTGGACTCTCCTATTGATTGATTCCTGTGTATGACCTTGGCTTGTTTAAACGGACTTCCTTCCTACCGGCTTGCTGTGTTTGACCCCCTGGCTTCTCTACATACTTGTTCCAGTTATCTACTTCAGGTCCAAGGTGTTGGAGCCCCAGTCTGATTCCTCTGCTGATCACCGTCCGGGTGTACCCTGCACGGACTACTACCAGACAGAAGTTCAACACGCAGGCTCCTACTAGTGCCTGGCGACCCGTGCCTCTCTGTGCCCGATACCCTCTGTGCCACCTCCAGGGGTATAGCGCACTCAGCTGCAAGGGGAGCCGCTCTCAGCATCTCGGCCCTGGTGAGTACCCTGACAGACAGGGCACTTGAGGCAGAACAGAGGCAGGAAGAGGAGGACTTCCTTAGCTCTCAAGGCCCCCTTTATCCAGACAGTGTTGCTGCGTGCCCGCCGATCACACAGGAAGAGGACGAGGAGGAGGAGGAGGAAGATTGTGTCAGTATGGAGGTGGAGCCTGGCACTCAGCATCAGCAGCAGTCTTTAAGGGATCAGTCCCAAGAAACACATGGACTTGTACGTGGCTGGGAGGAGGTGGCTGCGGACCATGTCATCCTTAGTGACCCAGAGGACTCCGGACCGAATGCCTCAGCAAACCTACGCTGCATGGCCTCCCTGATCCTGCAAAGCCTGCGTAAGGATCCTCGTATTCGTGGTATCAAGGAGAAGGACCAATACTGGCTGGCAACCCTCCTTGATCCACGTTACAAGGGTAAGGTTGCGGACCTTATCTTGCCACCGCAGAGGGAGCAGAGGATGAAACATCTTCGGGAGGCCTTGCAGAAAGGTCTGTGCAATGCGTTCCCAGAGACTGGGAGGTTACAAACTCCTGTTTCTGGACAACGTGTTGCTGAGGCTTCGGTCAGTCAAAGAAGGAGCGGTGGAGAAGGTGGCCGTCTGACCGATGCGTTCAGACAAGTTTTTGGTCCGCAGCCCCAAGGTATGATCGGTTCCAGCAACCATCGCCAGCGTCTGTTTTACATGGTGCAGGAATACCTAGGGGCAAGATCAGACTTGGACACCTTTCCCACCGAAAATCCTCTGGGTTACTGGGTCTTGAGGATGGATCACTGGCCAGAGCTTGCACAGTATGCAATTGAGCTACTGGCCTGTCCTGCATCCAGCGTTCTTTCGGAACGCACATTCAGTGCTGCTGTCCACCGACTCGGTCGATCGACTGACCTTCATAAAAATGAATCAGTCTTGGATCACCACCAGCTACCAAGCACCTGATGCTGATGTAACCGAATAATTTTTTTTGAAATCTCAGATCCCTTCAAAGACTGCCTATGCTGATGCTGAGTGACTATCCCTGAGTAATTATCCTCTTCCTCCTCAATCATCACGCTGATAGCTTGTAAGAACATTTTTGGTTCTGGGCGCCACCACCAGTGCCTAAGGCCCAATTTTTCTTCTCCTGTCTAACAGGGGCCTGTAATTACAATTTTTGATGCAATACTTTGCAGCAGGGCTCGTTCCTGTGTTCCAACTAGAGTGTCTGTGAGGGGTTGCAGTGTTGTGGCACCAGCACCAGTGCCTAAGGCCTAATTTTTCAGCTCCTGTTCAACAGGGGCATGTAATTACAATTCTTGATCTAATATTTCACAGCAGGGCCCTGCGAGGGCTTACAGTGTTGTGGCCACAGCAACACCTAAGGACCAAATTTCTGCTGAGTATATAGGGCAGGACCCTACTTTCAAACATCTAACTTACAAACGACTCCTACTTGCAAACGGAAGGAGACAACAGGAAGTGAGATGAAATCTACCCCTAAGGAAGGGAAATTCTCTCCTGTAAGAGTTAATATGGGAAAAACATTTCTCCTTTCCACTGATGCTTTCCAATCCTTGTTCCACAAAAAAACCCAAATTTTCAAAAAACATTTTTCATTGGGACAAAAAGTGAGGTGAAATCTTCTGAAGAGGAGGAAAGACAGCAAAACAAATGTCACAGGGGTGATAACCCTTCCCTATGTTTTCCAAAAAGCTTAAAAAAGATTTTTTGGCTGGAGCTAAACACGTTAAAAATGTACCCGTTCAAAATGACAAAGAGATTCTACTTAACAACAAACCTACAGTCCCTGTCTTGTTTGCACCGCCTGTATACTGCTGTTCAGAGTATATAGGGCCTGGGGGCCCCACACCTTTCCTTATTTTAATTTGGGTGCGGGGTTCCCCTTAATATCCATACAAGACCCAAAGGGCCTGGTAATGGACTGGGGGGTACCCATGCCGTTTGTCTCACTGATTTTCATCCATATTGCCAGGACCGGACATGACATTAAACCCGCAAGCAGTTTTAAATGACTTTTTTCCTTTAAAAATGACATTTTGTGCAGGGACTGTTCTAAACACGGGAAACACACGCCACTTTACAGGCATACTATAGACACCCCCCAGGTACGATATTTAAAGGAATATTTCACTTTTTTTTTTTTACTTTAAGCATCATTAAAATCACTGCTCCCGAAAAAACGGCCGTTTTTAAAAGTTTTTTTTGCATTGATACATGTCCCCTGGGGTAGGACCCGGGTCCCCAAACCCTTTTTAGGACAATACCGTGCAAATTAGCCTTTAAAATGAGCACTTTTGATTTCGAACGTTCGAGTCCCATAGACGTCAATGGGGTTCTAACGTTCGTGCGAACTTTCGGTCCGTTCGCAGGTTCTGGTGCGAACTGAACCGGGGGGTGTTCGACTCATCCCTAGTCAGAATCCATACAATACACAAACAAGATATTTGGGGGGCACACCTTCACATTAAAGCTGGTGCAGCCATAAGACCGTACAATAGAAGAAAAATATTACAGCGCACACATGCAAAAAAACATTCACCTCCAGCAAGGCTGGTTTAAAAACAGGTGAATGTTTTTTTGCATGTGTGCGCTGTAATATTTTTCTTCTGTGCCCCATACAGCCCCACCTATGCAGAGGAAGAGGCAAGCCACCCGGATCAGCAGAGAGCGGGATTGGTCGCTGTAATAGCTTTCATTTGAATGTCCCGTCTTCCCGGGGCTCATCGTCACATAGCCCCACCTCTTGGCCCGACGCCTTTGATGACGTCACACGTCCCGCATTGGATCGGCGTTCTGTCTATCAAAGGCACCGGGCCAAGAGGTGGAGCTATGTGACGTGAGCCCCGGGAACACTGGAAGTTCTAATGAAAGCTCTTACATCGGGCAATTCAGCTCTCTGCTGATACGGACAGCTCGCCTCTTCCTTTCCTCTCTCTTCCCCTGGCTGGGAGACTGTGCCGGCGGTGCTCTTATCCTCACTGGGCCCCACTCAGCTGCGGGCCCCATAGCACCCGCATGGGTCGCTATGGTGGTAGTTACACCCCTGTGGGCAGCACAGGGAGGGGGATGGGTGTGGGGGGATGGGGCGGTCACACAGGGGGGAATCAGATGTGGGTAGCACAGGGAGGGGGATGGGTATGGGGGGATAGGGGGGTGGGGCGGGCACACAGGGTTGAATCAGATGTGTGTAGCACAGGGAGGGGGATGAGGGGGGGTGGGGCGGGCACACAGAGTGGAATCAGATGTGGGTAGCACACGGAGGGGGATTGGTGTGGGGGGATGGGGGGGTGGGGCGGGCACACAGATTGGAATCAGATGTGGGTAGCACACGGAGGGGGATGGGTGTGGGGGGGTGGGGCGGGCACACAGGGTTGAATCAGATGTGGGTAGCACAGGGAGGGGGATGGGTGTGGGGGGTGGGGCGGGCACACAGGGGGGAATCAGATGTGGGCAGCACAGGGAGGGGGATGGGTGTGGGGGATGGGGGGTGGGGCGGGCACACAGGGGGGAATCAGATGTGGGCAGCACAGGGAGGGGGATGGGTGTGGCTGGACGGGAGGACAATTACAGATGCACTGAAAGCCGGCAGAGGGGGGAGGGAGAGAAACCAGGTACAATCGTCCTGTAATTGTCCTTCCATCCCCCTGCTGTTCGGGCCCCCTACATGAGGACCGGTGGTATCCCCCCTATTGGCAGCCCAGACAGCGGCAGAGTCACCACTGTGCTCAGAGCGAACCTGAGAACTGAGCGATCGACTGTCATGTGATCAGCGGACTTTGATCGATCGGTCTTAGAGGTGGGGGGAGGGGGGGGCAGATTTTTTTGTGTATTTCTGAACTTCTCTTTTCTCTGAAAAGAATTTCCAGATCAGCCAAGAAAAGATTATTTTCAGGATGAGGATGAGAATTGCCCGGTACAAACCGGCTGTTACCGGATGATGGGGACCTGTGACTGTCCCAGCAAACGCACCTGTATCCTCGACTTCTACTTAGCCAAATACGATCGTCTGTATTGTGATCCTTTCTACTTCGATAACCGTAAGTCCCCTTCCACATCCACCAATAGAGTAATGCGATCGCTCACCAATTGTGAGGCATGTCCCCCCGATACTCGCAGAATAGACCAAAAAAAAGGAAAATGAGGAAATAAACTGATACAAAAATATTGCTTTATTTATAATACGCTTTGTTTATACCCCTCCCCCATTCCCGGTTATTACCCGTTTATCACAAGAAGTTTGCATGTAAATGACATCATCAGATCTCCCGGGATCAGCGCCGGTCTTCTGCCGAACTCACCAAAACCTCCAACCAGGTCACTTCCGGTGACTCTCCGGCACCAAGAATTGGAGATTTGATTTTCGTAGGACGCCCGCGGGGCTCACAGAACAGAGTATTGATGAGAAGAACTTTCCTTTCATGGAGGATTGCAGAACAAGCATGAGAAACAGGAAGACCAACAAGTACAGAGAGAGAAGGTACATCCTATCATAGAGCACATTACACTACAGCGCCACCTGCTGCATACATAGGTATAATGCATATATATATATAGTCTATATATCGTGTCCAACATACACTACGGCCGGGTCCTCAAATGCCCCAACAGGGGTGGGTGCCCTGGGCGCAATGCTTTACTGTAGGGATGGGGGTGCCTTTCTTCTGTAGGAAGGCTGACAGGAGTAGTGATAGCGGGAGTGATTATAACAAAGGAGTAAGTGCTGGGTGCAGGATCCCCTAAACCTGAACATCTGGGGGGAGGGGGAGGAGTTTGGAATTTTTGCCCGATGTGGACAGTTCCTCACAAATCGATGGAATTTCCGTCTCAATATAAAAATAAAGATCTGAATGAACTACTCGGCCACATGGAGGATCTTGGATCGCAATGGAAACGGCAGGTGTTGGGGGAGGGGAGGGCGGAGCCTCAGGTCATCTTTCCCATCGGGGGGGGGGGAGGGGGAAGCTATCAGAAAATAATTGCAGGATGAGGAGAATTCTTACAAAACTTTTAGGTTTCTACAGATAAAAGAGAACCAACAAATAACCGATTATAGACAATTACCGATCAGCCAATAGAGGGAAAGACGGCAGCTGAGATCATCCCCGGATTGGTGGATGTGATATCAAGTCATAAACTTCCATCCAAATACCAAATATGTGGGAACAAAAAAAAGACAAAAAAACAAAAGTCTGAAAATGAAATAAAATTCTGAGTGCAAAAATCATCCAATAGGAAACTTCGAAATGATGATTATGTGAAGAACAACTTTAACCCCTTCAATACCGGGCACTTCCTCCCTTCCTACCCCCCTCCCCCCCATACCGGGCAGTTCCCCCCCTTCCTACCCCCCTCCCCCCATACCGGGCAGTTCCCCCCCTTCCTACCCCCCTCCCCCCCATACCGGGCACTTCCTCCCTTCCTGCCCCCCTCCCCCCCATACCGGGCAGTTCCTCCCTTCCTACCCCCCCATACCGGGCAGTTCCCCCCCTTCCTGTCCCCCTCCCCCCAATACCGGGCATTTCCTCCCTTCCTACCCCCCTCCCCCAATACCGGCACTTCCTCCCTTCCTACCCCCCTCCCCCAATACCGGCACTTCCTCCCTTCCTACCTCCCTCCCCCCCATACCGGGCAGTCCCCCCCCTTTCCTGTCCCCCTCCCCCCCAATACCGGGCACTTCCTCCCTTCCTCCCCCCCTCCCCCCCATACCGGACAGTTCCCCCCCTTCCTGCCCCCCCTTCCCCCAATTCTGGGCACTTCCTCCCCTTCCCGCCCCCCCTTCCCCCAATACCGGGCACTCCCCCCCTTCCTGCCCCTCTTCCCCCAATACCAGGCACTTCCCCCCTTTCCTGCTCCCCTTCCCCCAATACCGGGCACTTCCCCCCCTTCCTGCCCCCCTTCCCCCAATACCGGGCACTTCCTCCCCTTCCTGCTCCCTCAATACCGGGCACTTCCTCCCCTTCCTGCCCCCCCTCCCCCCAATACTGGGTACTTCCCCCCTTCCTGCCCCCCTCCCCTCAATACCGGGCACTTCCCCCCCTTCCTGCCCCCCTCCCCCCAATACCGGGCACTTCCCCCCTTCCTGCCCCCCAATACCGGGCACTCCCCCCCCTTCCTGCTCCCCTTCCCCCAATACCGGGCACTCCCCCCCTTCCTGCCCCTCTTCCCCCAATACCAGGCACTTCCCCCCTTTCCTGCTCCCCTTCCCCCAATACCGGGCACTTCCCCCCCTTCCTGCCCCCCTTCCCCCAATACCGGGCACTTCCTCCCCTTCCTGCTCCCTCAATACCGGGCACTTCCCCTCTTCCTGCCCCCCTCCCCCCAATACCGGGCACTTCCCCTCTTCCTGCCCCCCTCCCCCCAATACCGGGCACTTCCTCCCTTCCTACCTCCCTCCCCCCCATACCGGGCAGTTCCCCCCCTTTCCTGTCCCCCTCCCCCCAATACCGGGCACTTCCTCCCTTCCTCCCCCCTCCCCCCCATACCGGACATTCCCCCCCCCCTTCCTGCCCTCCCTTCCCCCAATACTGGGCACTTCCTCCCCTTCCTGCCCCCCCTTCCCCCAATACCCGGAACTTCCCCCCTTCCTGCCCCCCTCCCCCCAATACCGGGCACTCCCCCCCTTCCTGCCCCCCTTCCCCCAATACCGGGCACTTCCTACCCCCCTCCCCCAATACCGGCACTTCCTCCCTTCCTACCTCCCTCCCCCCCATACCGGGCAGTCCCCCCCCTTTCCTGTCCCCCTCCCCCAATACCGGGCACTTCCTCCCTTCCTCCCCCCCTCCCCCCATACCGGACAGTTCCCCCCCTTCCTGCCCCCCCTTCCCCCAATACTGGGCACTTCCTCCCCTTCCTGCCCCCCCTTCCCCCAATACCGGGCACTTCCTCCCTTCCTACCTCCCTCCCCCCCATACCGGGCAGTTCCCCCCCTTTTCTGTCCCCCTCCCCCCAATACCGGGCACTTCCTCCCTTCCTCCCCCCTCCCCCCCATACCGGACAGTTCCCCCCCTTCCTGCCCCCCCTTCCCCCAATACCCGGCACTTCCCCCCTTCGTGACCCCCTCCCCCCAATACCGGGCACTCCCCCCATTCTTGCCCCCCTTCCTCCAATACCGGGCACTCCCCCCTTCCTGCCCCCCTTCCCCCAATACCAGGCACTTCCCCCCTTTCCTGCCCCCCTTCCCCCAATACCGGGCACTTCCCCCCCTTCCCCCAATACCGGGCACTTCCTCCCCTTCCTGCTCCCTCAATACCGGGCACTTCCTCCCCTTCCTGCCCCCCCTTCCCCCAATACCCGGCACTTCCCCCCTTCCTGACCCCCTCCCCCCAATACCAGGCACTCCCCCCATTCCTGCCCCCCTTCCTCCAATACCGGGCACTCCCCCCCTTCCTGCCCCCCTTCCCCCAATACAAGGCACTTCCCCCCTTTCCTGCCCCCCTTCCCCCAATACCGGGCACTTCCCCCCCTTCCTGCCCCCCTTCCCCCAATACCGGGCACTTCCTCCCCTTCCTGCTCCCTCAATACCGGGCACTTCCTCCCCTTCCTGCCCCCCCTTCCCCCAATACCGGGTACATCCCCCCTTCCTGCCCCCCTCCCCCCAATACCGGGCACTTCCCCCCCTTCCTGCCCCCCTCCCCCCAATACCGGGCACTTCCCCCTTCCTGCCCCCCAATACCGGGCACTTCCCCCCCTTCCTGCTCCCCTCCCCCCAATACCGGGCACTTCCCCTCTTCCTGCCCCCCTCCCCCCAATACCGGGCACTTCCCCTCTTCCTGCCCTCCCTCCCCCCAATACCGGGCACTTCCCCTCTTCCTGCCCTCCCTCCCCCCAATACCGGGCACTTCCCCCCTTCCTGCCCCCCTCCCCCCAATACCGGGCACTTCCTCCCTTCCTACCTCCCTCCCCCCCATACCGGGCAGTTCCCCCCCTTTCCTGTCCCCCTCCCCCCAATACCGGGCACTTCCTCCCTTCCTCCCCCCCTCCCCCCCATACCGGACAGTTCCCCCCCTTCCTGCCCTCCCTTCCCCCAATACTGGGCACTTCCTCCCCTTCCTGCCCCCCCTTCCCCCAATACCCGGAACTTCCCCCCTTCCTGCCCCCCTCCCCCCAATACCGGGCACTCCCCCCCCTTCCTGCCCCCCTTCCCCCAATACCAGGCACTTCCCCCCTTTCCTGCCCCCCTTCCCCCAATACCGGGCACTTCCCCCCCTTCCTGCCCCCCTTCCCCCAATACCAGGCACTTCCCCCCTTTCCTGCCCCCCTTCCCCCAATACCGGGCACTTCCCCCCTTTCCTGCCCCCCTTCCCCCAATACCGGGCACTTCCTCCCCTTCCTACTCCCTCAATACCGGGCACTTCCTCCCCTTCCTGCCCCCCCTTCCCCCAATACCGGGTACTTCCCCCCTTCCTGCCCCCCTCCCCCCAATACCGGGCACTTCCCCCTTCCTGCCCCCCAATACTGGGCACTTCTCCCCCTTCCTGCTCCCCTCCCCCCAATACCGGGCACTTCCCCTCTTCCTGCCCCCCTCCCCCCAATACCGGGCACTTCCCCTCTTCCTGCCCTCCCTCCCCCCAATACCGGGCATTTCCCCCCTTCCTGCCCCCCTCCCCCCAATACCGGGCACTTCCTCCCTTCCTACCTCCCTCCCCCCCATACCGGGCAGTTACCCCCCTTTCCTGTCCCCCTCCCCCCAATACCGGGCACTTCCTCCCTTCCTCCCCCCTCCCCCCCATACCGGACAGTTCCCCCCCTTCCTGCCCCCCCTTCCCCCAATACCCGGAACTTCCCCCCTTCCTGCCCCCCTCCCCCCAATAACGGGCACTTCCCCCCCTTCCTGCCCCCCTTCCCCCAATACCAGGCACTTCCCCCCTTTCCTGCCCCCCTTCCCCCAATACCGGGCACTTCCCCTCTTCCTGCCCCCCTCCCCCCAATACCGGGCACTTCCCCTCTTCCTGCCCTCCCCTCCCCCCAATACCGAGCACTTCCCCCCCCTTCCTGCCCCCCTCCCCCCAATACCGGGCACTTCCCCTCTTCCTGCCCTCCCTCCCCCCAATACCGGGCACTTCCCCTCTTCCTGCCCTCCCTCCCCCCAATACCGGGCACTTCCCCCCTTCCTGCCCAGGCCATTTTTCAGCTTTCAGCGCTCTCACACTTTGAATGACAATTGCCCGGTCATGTAACACTACTCAAACACATTTTTTATCATTTTCTTCCCACAAACAGAGCTTTCTTTATCGTACATCACGGGACACAGAGGCTCATAGTAATTACTAAGTGGGTTATATCTCACCTTCAGGTGCTGGACACTGGTGTAATCAGACAGGAAGTTCACTCCCTATATAACCCCTCCCCTACAGGAAGTCCACTCCCTATGTAACCCCTCCCCTACAGGAAGTCCACACCCTATATAACCCCTCTCCTACAGGAAGTCCATTCCCTATATAACCCCTCTCCTACAGGAAGTCCATTCCCTATATAACCCCTCTCCTATGGGAAGTCCCCTCCCTATATAACCCCTCTCCTATGGGAAGTCCCCTCCCTATATAACCCCTCCCCTACAGCAAGTTTCCTCCCTATATAACCCCTCCCCTACAGGAAGTCCACTCCCTATGTAACCCCTCCCCTACAGGAAGTCCACACCCTATATAACCCCTCTCCTACAGGAAGTCCATTCCCTATATAACCCCTCTCCTACAGGAAGTCCATTCCCTATATAACCCCTCTCCTATGGGAAGTCCCCTCCCTATATAACCCCTCTCCTATGGGAAGTCCCCTCCCTATATAACCCCTCCCCTACAGCAAGTTTCCTCCCTATATAACCCCTCCCCTACAGGAAGTTTCCTCCCTATATAACCCTTCCCTTACAGGAAGTCCCCTCCCTATATAACCCCTCCCATACAGTAGGTTTCCTCCCTATATAACCCCTCCCTTACAGTAGGTTTCCTCCCTATATAACCCCTCCCATACAGGAAGTCCCCTCCCTATATAACCCCTCCTCTACAGGAAGTTTCCTCCCTATATAACCCCTCCCCCACAGGAACTTTCCTCCCTATATAACACCGCCTCCACAGGAAGTCCCCTCCCTATATAACCCCTCCCATACAGGAAGTCCACTCCCTATATAACCCTCCCTTACAGGGAGTACCTCAGTTTTTTCGCCAGTGTCTGAGGTGTTGGTCACGGTTGATGTTCTGCTCCTGGAAGTCCTGAACAGGGTCAGGGAGCTTCTCTATCGGATCCATTCAAAGAGCCAAACAAAGACTAAAGTGGATGGTCCCGAGGCCTGGATACCGAAGAACGAGGTTTTGTCTGTAATGCTTCTCTTAGGAGAGCCCTGAGATCCAGCACCTTGGTCACATTGCTATATCACAGGTTTGCACTGGCGGGGCGCTATACAAGGTCCAAGGCAGTGGACCGTACAGAGGGGACCCCGTCCTTGAAGGTCTGGTATGACACCACCGTGATGGGTGAAGATCGGGTCTCTGTGATATTCCAGCAGTACCCTGCAGTGAGGAATGATGAGTCTGCATTGGTTTGCAGTGTCTCTATGAAGAGAGCGATCTCAATGTCTGTTCCCCGGGGGCCCCTGGGAGCCGTGTGCTGTTCTATCATGCTTGTACTCGGGCTCAGGCAGGCTGCTGGTTTTTCCCCAGCCACTAGAGGGCGCAGATTTACTCCTAGCCTATTGTTATTGTAGACAGGAAGAGGAAGGGCAGCCATTACCATGTGCTGACAGATCGATCGGCTTTGGAGACAGAGCAGCGGAGTGTGTGAGGGCCGGCTTGGGAACCGGTACAGACAAGTCATGATTCCATGCTGCATATTTCTGCCTATCCATGGGGCATGTAGAGCTGGAAGTAGTAGATACACCCCGGAGTGATTAGCAGTTCACATTAAAAGTGTCATTTTCTGCTTGTGGGCAGAAACAGCATAAGATACGTGCTTGTAGATCTGAAATGCTTGTTGTTATATTACATGTTTGAGAGGTTTGTGCCTAGTCCATATGTGCTTGTTATCCTACAGGGAGAAGTAGAGGGCCAACTGCAGATGAGCGGGTGCTTGCTGACAGGCTTGCTAAAATCGCACAGATGCTGAATTGTACAGTCGCTAAAATCGCACAGTTGCTAACATATACACAGTGGCTGGATCGCACAGTTGCTGCTTAAACAAACAGGTTGCATAACGATACATGGTCATGTATGTACAAAATGCATGTTTGGACATGTTTGTGTTTAAAAAAAAAATATATATAATAATAAAACACTCAACATGCTTCATTTTTTGATCACATAAGAACGCGTGATCGCATAAGGTGACAGGATCGCTTAAAAATACACGCATACAAAGATGCATGTTTATGTTTGTATAGATATGCATTATTATTATTATTATACAAGATTTATATAGCGCCAACAGTTTACGCTTTACAATGTATAAGGGGGACAACACAATTACAGTACAATACAAAAGGTACAGGAGGGCCCGGCTCGTAGAGCTTTACATTCTAAAGGGAGGGGGTGCATATATAATATATATAATATGCATCGTTGTTTTCTTTTCTCCTAGTCGCATGGTCGCGCAGAAAGGCTTGATCGCATAAAAATGCTTGATCATCAGGCTAGAAAACCTCCACAGGATCCTCATGCAGGTGCTTACAAACTAACCAAATGCTGGGATGCACAGTTGCTGGTGCACATTATTGCTAACGCACAAACAGTTAAATTGCATGATTGCGGAAACGCATGTTGGCGGAGGATAACGTCCTCTTTACTAGTCCACATGTTTGCATAAAATACATGAGTTTGGAACGTACATCATGTGGGTAAAACCAGTAACAGAACATGTTCTTGTTGATCACATAAAGATACATGTTTTCTGTTGGTATGGATTTACATGTGTTTTACCTAGTCGCATGAGGACGCTGGGTCACATTAAAGTGCTTGTTTGCACAGAAATGCCTAAAATCACATAAAAAAGCTGGATTGCATAAAGATGCTGGATCGCACCAGAGTCCTTGGTCACAAGGGTACTTGTCCGCACAATAGTGCTTATAATGCGTAAAATGTTTGATCATATAAAAATGCAGAATCACATAAGGATGCATGATCGCCTAGAATTGCAGGGTTGCATAACAAGGCATGTTAATTTACGTTTTCCTTAAATATACAGGATTCCTTATGTTCAGAGTTAGGAATATGTGTCTGCATGGATACACGTTGTGTAATGTTGCATAACACGTTCATAAAACGCATGCTTGCTTGCAGGATGCCTGTTCCATAGCACACGTGTTATATGTATGCGTGTATACAGCGCACACTTTTCTTGTTCTTGCCTTAAACATATTTGTATGAATTTATGCTTCCATAGAGGCATATGGCGTTAATACTTGCCTCCTACACATATGGGGAGCCGTTTGCATGAGCTACAGAGGTTGTCTGCGCTTCGCAGGGGAACAGCACCTCTTCCGGTTGGTTGTCTGGCCCTTCGGGTTAGCCACTGTGCCCGGGGTAAAGGCCCAGGGTATAGCAGTAATGGCATACCGAGGCAATCTGCTGCTGATAGATCAGTCAGTAGCATGGCTGGACCTAGGTGGTCAAATATCTGGAACTCCTGGGTTGGGATCCCAGTCTAAAGGTACTTTCTTACGGTCAGTAAGGAGCTTGGAGGGTTTGGGACTCAGCCAAAAAAGGGGTCAAGGCAAGGAAGAGTTCCTTACATTTACCTTTGCTAAGGTGCTAGGCAAGATGGCTTCATTCAAAGTGGCTCCCTATGGTCAGTTCGTTCAAGGCTGCTATAAACATTATTCTGTCTGCCTGGAACAAGTAGATCCTAACCTAGGCATTATCCAAAGGGTCTGGTCCCAGGTATACTCCGGAACCTCAGCAAGATGGCAGAAAGGAAGATTCTTCATGTCAATTACCTGGGAGGTGGTGGCTACGAAGGCTGGCCTCTAGGGATGGAGACCAGTCCTGAAGGAGACCATTTCCCAGGGGAAGTGGTGAAGCTCAGAGGGCCTTGACTTTCAACATTCTAGAGCTTCCAATGGCACGTCTGGCTTAATGGCTTGGGCGTTTAGATTACAGAATTGTTCTGTCAAGGTACAATCCGACAAGTCCACATCAGTGATTTACTTCATTTACCAAGGAGGCACTAGAAGTCACGCAGCCAGATGGAAGTGGGCCATGTTCTAGTTTGGGCAGAGGAGCTTGTACCTTGCCTATCGACAATCTTCATATCGTGAAATGGAGAATTGACAGGCGGCTCTCTGGAGCCGTCAACAATTGTTCCCGGGAGAATGGCCTCAGCACTTGACTTTTTTTCTGCCCAGATAAGAATTTTGGGCGTCCAGGTTCAACAAGAAGTTGGACAGCTTTGTGTCAAGGGCTAGGGATCCACTTAAATATGGGACAGATGTGTTAGTGACCCCGTGGGATCAGTTTTTCACTGATTTATATGTTCTCCCCAGTTCAGCTGCTACCGCAGCTTCTACGCAGGATCAAAGTGGAAGGGAAGCCGGTAATACTTCTAGCCCGGCATGGCCCAGAAGATCCTGGTATGTAGAGATTGTAAGGTTGGCAGTAGGGAAACAGTGGACTCTTCCATCTAGTCCAGACTTACTTTCGCAAAGGGCCGGTAATCCATACGGTCTGTCTATTAAAGCCCACATGTTAAAGAATCGGGGCTTTCAGGTTCAGTGGTAACTGCCCTGATTAATGCAAGAAAGCGGGCCTCTAGGACCATTTATTATAGGGTCTGGAGGGCCTATGTTTCCTGGTGTGAAACCAAAAGATGGCATCCTCGGAGGTATGTCATAGGTAGAATTCTTGCCTTCCTACAGTTGGAGGTAAAAATTAAGCTAGCCTTGAATACCATCAAGGGTCAGATGTCGGCCTTTGTCATTGTTTTTCAAAGGCTGCTTGCTTCGCATTCTTTGATCCTGGCCTTTTATACAAAGGACAACGCGTATAAATCCGCCAGTTGGGTCGTACTTGTGCCGTGGGGTTGAGTCTAGTTTTATCGGCAGATGGCGTTTAAATCAATTGTTTTAATGTTAATTGGTTAAGTTATTATTCAGGCTTGTGGTTTGAAGAAAAGGTTTTCTCCTTAGATTGCACTTTACCAGGGCAGTAAGCGCTTCATGGGCGGTGTGTTACCAAGTCTTTATGACTCAGATTTACAAGGCCACCACTTGGTCATCTATACATCCTCACATACCAGGAAGTGGTCTGCCATTTTTCAGGAGGAATTCAGGACAAAGGGTAGATTTTTCAGTTTACTGATTGGACACAGCAGGATGTGACTACAAGGAGGTGGTGTCAACTTTTTCCCAAACATGGTGCTGGAGGCTGTGGTGAATAGAGGGTTCAGGTGGACGCTCTGACCGGATACAGGAGGTCATCTACCGTTACTGATACATGCCTGTCACTCCTGTAGGGGTACCAAGAGCTGGTGAGTGGGGACCCTTAAGGGGGATCACAGAAGTAACTGGATTTTGATGAAGCACAAGAGTCACATTCCTGTATGAACATTTTGCCATTTTGGAGCTTCACTTCATTCTATTTTTATTTTTATCCTTTTTTTCTTTTTTTCATATTATCACTTACAACATCAATTTGCTTGATTTTTCACGTTGCTGTTTGTTACTGAGTTGAACACCTATTGTAACGAGCCCCTTGCTCGCTCGGTTCCACTCTCCTGACACTCCTCTGCTGCTATAGAATCGGATTGCAGATCGCAACATCTGATTGTTCGGTCATCCGATGCTCCGGGACTAGAACTACAGCTCTGTGCCGTTCTAATCCAGTTGTGTAGCTCAGAACAAACACCAGGCAGGCTGTATGTAAGTTCAACCAGGAATCTCTTTTATTGACAGGAATACAGGCTCTTTTATACAGTGAAAGTGGAGGTGCAGACCTCCTGCTCATATTACTCTCATATTACTCTAACAATACAGCTGTAACCTAATTAACATGAGCTAATTAACTAATCCCTTTAGACAGCCTAGATGACTCAGACATGACCTTTAGGCCAGACTGGCCGTCTTGTAGTTCAGAAAGTCCAATCGTGCTCAGTTTGAAGCGGTGGAGCTTGGTGTAAGTGGAGCTGGATTAAGTGGGAGTTAAAAACAAGAGTTTAAAACAGGAGGTTATAACAGGGGTCATAGTACCTGTGTAGTGTGAGAATCTGAGTGTTGTCTGAGTAGTGTGTGTGGATCGTTAGTACTTGTGTATTGTGTACCTGTGTATTGTCTTGTTGTGTACCTGTGTATTGTTGTGTACCTGTGTATTGTCTTGTTGTGTACCTGTGTATTGTCTTGAGTATTAGTGCCAGGAAGCTAGCTGTTAGGTAATTTGGACAGGGTAAAATCCCCAAATCCTCACTAAATTTAATAGGTACGATGCCCGGCGGGTGTGGGGAGGCGACTCTTTGTACATCTTGCTGCATATATGCGTTCCTTGATCATCCGATCGAGGGCGAATACTGCTGTGCAAAATGTAAGCACATTGTTTCCCTGGAAGCCCAGGTTCTGAATCTGGGGAAGCAACTGTCAGCACTGAGAAGTCCCTCCATACTAAAGGAGAGCCAGGAATGTACACGGCAGGTGCCAGCACAGAGGCGGGTGGAGACAAAGAGGTGCCGGCACTAGCAAAGAGTAGATGGGTGACAGTCAGGAGGGATAGAGGGGGAAGTGCCAGGGAGGCCGATCCAGGACTGGAGCATCCCAATAAGTACGCTCCATTGAGTGACATTGGTGTAACCAGTCAGGGACCAGCACTGCTGGAGTTGAGGGACTCTCCTAGCTGCCAGGGGAAGAACTCCTCCAGTGAGACTGGGGGGGCAGCAAAGGGAAAGGAAAGACAGATTCTGGGGGTAGGGGGACTCAATTCTTAGAAGGACAGAGAGGGCAATCTGTAACCAAGACCTGAAGCGCCGAACAGTATGTTGTCTACCGGGCGCTCGGGTTCGGCACATCACGGATCTTGTGGCCAGATTACTGGGAGGGGCTGGGGAAGACCCGGCTGTCATGGTGCACGTTGGCACCAATGACAAAGTCAGAGGCAGATGGAGTGTCCTAAAGAACGATTTTAGGGACTTAGGTGCTAAATTGAGGAAAAGGACCTCCAGGGTAGTGTTCTCAGGAATACTACCGGTACATCGAGCCACACCAGAGAGACAGAGGGAGATTAGGGAAGTAAACAAGTGGCTGAAGAGCTGGTGTAGTAAGGAGGGGTTTGGGTTCCTGGAGGACTGGGCTGACTTCTCAGTCGGTAACAGGTACTATAGAAGGGACGGACTGCACCTAAATGAGGAGGGTGCAGATCTGCTGGGAATGAAGATGGCCAAAAAGTTAGAGGGGTTTTTAAACTAGGCGATGGGGGGAGGGGTCCAGAGACAGTGATAGCCAGCGTGGAAGATATTCCAGAGGGTAGTATTGGGGGCATTAGTGGTAGGTTAACCAAAGCATAAAAACACAAGGTGAGTATAGTAGCAAGTCCTAGTTGCAATCTTGAAACACCCAATACGAGGACAATATGCGACCGGTCTAAACTATGTGGCATGTTCACCAATGCCAGGAGCCTGGCGGACAAGATGGGTGAACTAGAGATACTGTTGTACAAGGAGGATTTGGATTTTGTGGGAGTTTCAGAGACCTGGTTCAACAGCTCTCATGATTGGCTGGCAACCATTCAAGGGTATACCCTATACCGCAAGGATAGAGAGGGTAAAAAAGGGGGAGGGGTATGCCTATATATCAAGAATAATGTACAAGTGAATGTGAGAGATGACATCACTGAGGGGGCTAGGGAGGAGGTGGAATCCTTATGGGTAGAGCTCCAAAGGGATAAAGCTAAGGGGAAAATAATACTGGGAGTATGCTATAGGCCCCCTAACCTGAGGGAGGAAGTGGAGACGGATCTCCTATCACAATTTTGGATTAGCAGCAAGGATGGGAAGTGTTATCATAATGGGGGATTTTAATTATCCAGACATAGACTGGGCGGAGGGAACCGCGCATTCATTTAAGGCTCGCCAGTTCCTTAATGTCTTGCAGGACAATATTATGGGTCAGATGGTAGACGCACCAACTAGAAATAAAACATTACTGGATCTACTGATTACCAACAATACAGACCTGATCACAGATGTGGAAATACGGGGCAATTTAGGTAACAGCGATCACAGGTCAATTAGTTTCAGTATAAATCACACAAATAGGAGACATGAAGGGAACACAAAGACACTGAATTTCAAAAGAGCCAACTTCCCTAAACTACAAACCTTGCTAAAAGGCATAAATTGGGATAAAATATTAGGAACAAAGAATACAGAGGAGAGATGGGTTTGCTTTAAGGGCATATTAAATAAGGGCATTAGCCAATGTATCCCATTGGGTAATAAATTTAAAAGAGCGAACAAACATCCTGGATGGCTTAACTCCAATGTAAAAATGCATATAAAAGCAAAGGAGAAGGCCTTCCAAAAATACGAGGTTGAGGGATCATCATCAGCATTCAGACTTTATAAAGAATGCAATAAGAAATGTAAGGGTGCAATTAGGACGGCTAAGATAGAACATGAAAGACACATAGCGGAGGAGAGCAAAAAAAATCCCAAGAAATTCTTTAAGTATGTAAACAGTAAAAAATGGAGGACAGACCATATTGGCCCCATAAAGAATGAGGAAGGACACCTGGTTACAAAGGATGGGGAGATGGTGAAGGTATTGAATTTATTCTTCTCCTCAGTCTTCACGAGTGAATCGGGGGGCTTCAGTAACCAAAACTGCAGTGTTTATCCTCATGACACAACACAGGAAGCACCTCCATGGTTAACAGAGGACGGAATTAAAATTAGACTTGAGAAACTTAACATTAATAAATCACCGGGACCAGATGGCTTGCATCCGAGGGTACTTAGGGAACTCAGTCAGGTGATTGCCAGACCATTGTTCCTAATTTTTACAGACAGTCTACTGACTGGAATGGTACCAGCTGATTGGAGAAAAGCCAATGTAGCACCAATATTTAAAAAGGGCCCAAAAAACATCCCTGGGAATTACAGACCAGTTAGCCTAACATCAATAGTATGTAAACTCTTGGAGGGGATGATAAGGGACTATATACAAGATTTTAGTAATAAGAATGATATCATTAGCAGTAATCAGCATGGATTCATGAAGAATCGTTCTTGCCCAACCAATCTATTAACCTTCTATGAGGAGGTGAGTTGCCATCTAGATAAAGGAAGGCCCGTAGACGTGGTGTATCTGGATTTTGCAAAAGCATTTGACACAGTTCCCCATAAACGTTTACTGTACAAAATAAGGTGCGTTGGCATGGACCATAGGGTGAGTACATGGATTGAAAACTGGCTACAAGGGTGAGTTCAGAGGGTGGTGATAAATGGGGAGTACTCAGAATGGTCAGGGGTGGGTAGTGGGGTCCCCCAGGGTTCTGTCCTGGGACCAATCCTATTTAATTTGTTTATAAATGATCTGGAGGATGGGATAAACAGTTCAATCTCTGTATTTGCAGACGATACTAAGCTAAGCAGGGCAATAACTTCTCCGCAGGATGTGGAAACCTTGCAAAAAGACCTGAACAAATTAATGGGGGAGGGGCAACTACATGGCAAATGAGGTTCAATGTAGAAAAATGTAAAATAATGCATTTGGGTGGTAAAAATGTGAATGCAATCTATAGACTGGGGGGAGAACTTCTGGGGGGATCTAGGATGGAAAAGGACCTGGGGGTCCTAGTGGATGATAGGCTCAGCAATGGCATGCAATGCCAAGCTGCTGCTAACAAAGCAAACAGAATATTGGCATTAAAAGGGATCAACTCCAGAGATAAAACGATAATTCTCCAGCTCTACAAGACTCTGGTCCGGCCGCACCTGGAGTATGCTGTCCAGTTCTGGGCACCAGTCCTCAGGAGGGATGTACTGGAAATGGAGCGACTACAAAGAAGGGCAACAAAGCTAATAAAGGGTCTGGAGGATCTTAGTTATGAGGAAAGGTTGTGAGCTCTGAACTTATTCTCTCTGGAGAAGAGACGCTTGAGAGGGGATATGATTTCATTATATAAATACCGGACTGGTGACCCCACAATATACAAATACCGGACTGGTGACCCCACAATATATAAATACCGGACTGGTGACCCCACAATATACAAATACCGGACTGGTGACCCCACAATATATAAATACCGGACTGGTGACCCCACAATATATAAATACCGGACTGGTGACCCCACAATATATAAATACCGGACTGGTGACCCCACAATATATAAATACCCGACTGGTGACCCCACAATATATAAATACCGGACTGGTGACCCCACAATATATAAATACCGGACTGGTGACCCCACAATGTACACATACCACACTGGTGACTAGGGATGAGCTTCGTGTGGCGCGTCACGGCCCATAATTCACTGCGGCATCGCAGTGCATTGCTGGCTGATGATTGGCCAAGCATGCACTATGACCCGCATGCTTGGCCAATCACAGCGCCGTCAGTAGAGAGAGCTGTAATTGGCCAAAGCCAGGGTGGCTTTGGCCAATTATGGCTCAGGGGATTTAGTACACGCCCCACACTATATAAGGCCGCCTGCACGGGGTCCTGTGTAGTGTGTTCCGGTGTGCTGATAGAGAGAGAGACAGACAGTGTCATTTGATTTGAGTTAGATTAGGCTAGATCCGTTCCTGCTATTTACATTTAGTGCAGTGCGTCCTGCTCACAGTGTTCAGCTAGATCTGTTCCTGCTATTTACATTTAGTGCAGTGCGTCCTGCTCACAGTGTTCAGCTAGATCCGTTCCTGCTATTTACATTTAGTGCAGTGCGTCCTGCTCACAGTGTTCAGCTAGATCTGTTCCTGCTATTTACATTTAGTGCAGTGCGTCCTGCTCACAGTGTTCAGCTAGATCTGTTCCTGCTATTTACATTTAGTGCAGTGCGTCCTGCTCACAGTGTTCAGCTAGATCTGTTCCTGCTATTTACATTTAGTGCAGTGCGTCCTGCTCACAGTGTTCAGCTAGATCTGTTCCTGCTATTTACATTTAGTGCAGTGCGTCCTGCTCACAGTGTTCAGCTAGATCCGTTCCTGCTATTTACATTTAGTGCAGTCAGTGCGTCCTGCTCACAGTGTTCAGCTAGATCCGTTCCTGCTATTTACATTTAGTGCAGTCAGTGCGTCCTGCTCACAGTGTTCAGCTAGATCCGTTCCTGCTATTTACATTTAGTGCAGTGCGTCCTGCTCACAGTGTTCAGCTAGATCCGTTCCTGCTATTTACATTTAGTGCAGTCAGTGCGTCCTGCTCACAGTGTTCAGCTAGATCCGTTCCTGCTATTTACATTTAGTGCAGTGCGTCCTGCTCACAGTGTTCAGCTAGATCCGTTCCTGCTATATACATTTAGTGCAGTACGTCCTGCTCACAGTGTTCAGCTAGATCCGTTCCTGTTATCTTCCTACTGACAGGCAGGCTTGTCTGGTTACAGTATATAAAGCTACCTGAAGAAAATTACAGGTGTTCTATCCCAGCTTAGTGCAGCTACAGGCCATTAGTATGTCTGGAAGGCCAAGAAGGAGAGGCAGACAGTCACAAGCCAATAAGAGAGGGCAAGCAGGCTCTGTGTCTAGTGCTGGTCGTGGAGACGGTGCATCCTCATCAGCACGTGGCCGTGGGACACGCTTGGCCTTTTTTTCGGCAGCTGGCCGTGTTGAGCCGCAACATGCAGAAAACGTGGTCGAGTGGATGACCAAGCCGTCCTCAACCTCCTCATCCTCTCTCACCCATGCCCAGGGTGCTTTGTCTGGCAGCTCAATGTCATCAGTGACTCCTTCCCTAGCTCCACCATGTCCTCCTGAGGATTCCCTCGAACTGTTTGACCACAGTGTTGGGTACATGCTCCAGGAGGATGCCCAGCGTTTGGAAGGCTCTGATGATGATACTGAGCTCGATGAAGGCAGTAACATGAGCATGGACAGAGGGGGTGCCCAAGAAGGACAGCAATCTGGCAGTCATGCTCCCCCTGCTGCAGCATACTGCCAGGTTTGCTCCAGTGATGAGGAGGGAGGGGATGATGAGGTCACTGACTCAACGTGGGTGCCTGATAGGAGAGAGGAGGAGGAGGAGGAGGAGGAGGCGGCACATCACCAACGAGGCAGGATGTCCTCCAGGGGCCAGCCTAAGGGCAGCACATTGACTGCATCACACCCCAAAGCTCCACATGTGCAGGGCGCTGCAGTCTCTGCGCGTTATTCAAAAAGTTCTTTGGTGTGGGCCTTTTTTGAGACGAGTGCATCAGATCGCACCGCTGCTATTTGCAACATATGTATCAAGCGTATCTCGCGTGGCCAAAACATCTCCCGCTTGGGTACCACATGCTTGACCAGACATATGTTGACCTGCCATGCAGTTCGTTGGCAAGCGTATCTAAAAGACCCACACCAAAGAACAAAGAGGATCTCTCCTTGCTCCTCATCAGCTGAGATTTCCAACCCCACTAGACCTCCAGTCCTCTCTGAGACCTGCAGTGAGAGGAATGAAGGTGTAGAATTAGGTGTGTCACAGCCAAGTACTTGTGGGCAATCTGCTTTTGGTACACCGACGTCAGATTGTACCAGGCAAATTTCCCTGCCCCAGCTGCTGCACCGCCGAAAGAAGTTTGCTCCCAGCCATCCACATGCCCAGCGGTTGAATGCTAGCTTGGCAAAATTGCTAGCACTTCAACTGCTGCCTTTTCAGTTGGTAGACTCTGCCCCCTTCCGTGAGTTTGTGGAATGTGCGGTTCCTCAGTGGCAGGTACTCAAACACCACTTTTTCTCACGGAAGGCGATTCCGGCTCTCTACCGGCATGTGGAAGGCAATGTCCATGCCTCGCTGGACAGGGCGGTCAGCGGTAAGGTGCATATTACCGCTGACTCATGGTCCAGCAGGCATGGACAGGGACGTTACTTAAGTTTCACGGCGCATTGGGTGACTCTGCTGGCAGCTGGGAAGGATGCAGGACAAGGTGCAGTAGTGTTGGAGGTTGTTCCGCCACCACGCCTCCAAAATGCTTATTGTGACACACCTCTCTCCTCCACCCCCTCCTCTTCTTCTTCCTCCATGGCCTCTTCCTCGGAACCAGCGGTGCTCCGTAGGCGTTCAAGGGGCTACGCAAGTACGCAGGCCAAAAGATGCCATGCGGTGCTTGAGCTGGTGTGCTTGGGGGACAGGAGCCACACTGGGGCAGAGGTTCTGTCAGCTCTGCAGGGGCAGGTTCAGAGGTGGTTGACGCCACGCCAACTTAAGGCAGGAATGGTGGTTTGCGACAATGGCACCAACCTCCTCTCTGCCCTCCGACAGGGACAACTGACCCATGTGCCCTGTTTGGCTCACGTCCTTAACTTGGTGGTGCAGCGGTTCTTGGGCAGGTACCCGGGCTTACAGGATGTCCTGAGGCAGGCCAGGAAAGTCTGTGTGCATTTCCGCCGGTCATATAATGCCAGTGCTTAGCTGACGGACCTCCAAAAGGAGTTTAACCTGCCCAAGAACCGCCTAATCTGTGACATGCCCACCAGGTGGAACTCGACATTGGCCATGCTGCAGCGGCTGCACACGCAGCAGAGGGCCATCAATGAGTACCTGTGCGACTATGGCACCAGGACAGGGTCAGGGGACCTTGGTTTTTTTTCCCCACACCAGTGGGCCATGATCAGGGATGCATGCACTGTCCTGTCACCATTCGAGGAGGCCACGAGGATGGTGAGCACTGACAGTGCATGCATCAGTGACACTGTCCCCCTTGTCCACCTGTTGGAGCACACGCTGCGTGGAATAATGGACAGGGCACTTGAGGCAGAACAGAGGCAGGAAGAGTAGGACTTCCTTAGCTCTCAAGGCCCCCTTTATCCAGACAGTGTTCCTGCGTGCCCGCCGATCACACAGGAAGAGGACGAGGAGGAGGAGGAGGAGGAGGAGGAGGAGGAGGAGGAGGAAGATTGTGTCAGTATGGAGGTGGAGCCTGGCACTCAGCATCAGCAGTCTTTAAGGGATCAGTCCCAAGGAACACATGGACTTGTACGTGGCTGGGAGGAGGTGGCTGCGGACGTTGTTGTCCTTAGTGACCCAGAGGACTCCGGACCGAATGCCTCAGCAAACCTACGCTGCATGGCCTCCCTGATCCTGCAAAGCCTGCGTAAGGATCCTCGTATTCGTGGTATCAAGGAGAAGGACCAATACTGGCTGGCAACCCTCCTTGATCCACGTTACAAGGGTAAGGTTGCGGACCTTATCTTGCCATCGCAGAGGGAGCAGAGGATGAAACATCTTCGGGAGGCCTTGCAGAAAGGTCTGTGCAACGCGTTCCCAGAGACTGGGAGGTTACAAACTCCTGTTTCTGGACAACGTGTTGCTGAGGCTTCGGTCAGTCAAAGAAGGAGCGGTGGAGAAGGTGGCCGTCTGACCGATGCGTTCAGACAATTTTTTGGTCCGCAGCCCCAAGGTATGATCGGTTCCAGCAACCATCGCCAGCGTCTGTTTTACATGGTGCAGGAATACCTAGGGGCAAGATTAGACTTGGACACCTTTCCCACCGAAAATCCTCTGGGTTACTGGGTCTTGAGGATGGATCACTGGCCAGAGCTTGCACAGTATGCAATTGAGCTACTGGCCTGTCCTGCATCCAGCGTTCTTTCGGAACGCACATTCAGTGCTGCTGGAGGCGTGGTAACCGATCACAGGGTGCGTCTGTCCACTGACTCGGTCGATCGGCTGACCTTCATAAAAATGAATCAGTCTTGGATCACCACCAGCTACCAGATCCCTTCAAAGACTGCCTATGCTGAGTGACTATCCTGAGTAATTATCCTCTTCCTCCTCAATCATCACGCTGATAGCTTGTAAGAACATTTTTGGTTCTGGGCGCCACCACCAGTGCCTAAGGCACAATTTTTCAGCCCCTGTTTAACAGGGGCGTGTAATTACAATTTTTGATGTAATACTGTGCAGCAGGGCTCGTTCCTGCATTCCAACTAGAGTGTCTGTGAGGGGTTGCAGTGTTGTGGCACCAGCACCAGTGCCTAAGACCCAATTTTTCTGCCCCTGTCTAACAGGGGCGTGTAATTACAATTTTTGAAGCAATACTTTGCAGCAGGGCTCGTTCCTGCGTTCCAACTAGAGTGTCTGTGAGGGGTTGCAGTGTTGTGGCACCAGCACCAGTGCCCAAGGCCTAATTTTTCAGCTCCTGTTCAACAGGGGCATGTAATTACAATTCTTGATCTAATATTTCACAGCAGGGCCCTGTGAGGGCTTACAGTGTTGTGGCCACAGCAACACCTAAGGCCCAAATTTCTGCTGAGTATATAGGGCAGGACCCTACTTTCAAACATCTAACTTACAAACGACTCCTACTTGCAAACGGAAGGAGACAACAGGAAGTGAGATGAAATCTACCCCTAGGAAGGGAAATTCTCTCCTGTAAGAGTTAATATGGGAAAACAATTTCTCCTTTCCACTGATGCTTTCCAATCCTTGTTCCACAAAAAAACCCAAATTTTCAAAAAACATTTTTCATTGGGACAAAAAAGTGAGGTGAAATCTTCTGAAGAGGAGGAAAGACAGCAAAACAAATGTCACAGGGGTGATAACCCTTCCCTATGTTTTCCAAAAAGCTTAAAAAAGATTTTTTGGCTGGAGCTAAACGCGTTAAAAATGTACCAGTTCAAAATTACAAAGAGATTCTACTTAACAACAAACCTACAGTCCCTGTCTTGTTTGCACCGCCTGTATACTGCTGTTCAGAGTATATAGGGCCTGGTGGCCCCACACCTTTCCTTATTTTAATTTGGGTGCGGGGTTCCCCTTAATATCCATACAAGACCCAAAGGGCCTGGTAATGGACTGGGGGGTACCCATGCCGTTTGTCTCACTGATTTTCATCCATATTGCCAGGACCCGACATGACATTAAACCCGCAAGCAGTTTTAAATGAGATTGTTTTCCTTTAAAAATGACATTTGGTGCAGGGACTGTTCTAAACATGGGAAACACGCGTCACTTTACAGGCATACTATAGACACCCCCCAGATACGATATTTAAAGGAATATTTCACTTTTTTTTTTTTTACTTTAAGCATCATTAAAATCACTGCTCCCGAAAAAACGTCCGTTTTTAAAAGTTTTTTTTGCATTGATCCATGTCCCCTGGGGTAGGACCCGGGTCCCCAAACCCTTTTTAGGACAATACCATGCAAATTAGCCTTTAAAATGAGCACTTTTCGAACGTTCGAGTCCCATAGACGTCAACGGGGTTCTAACGTTCGTGCGAACTTGCGGTCCGTTCGCGGGTTCTGGTGCGAACCGAACCGGGGGGTGTTCGGCTCATCCCTACTGGTGACCCCACAATATATAAATACCGGACTGGTGACCCCACAATATATAAATACCGGACTGGTGACCCCACAATAGAGATAAAACTTTTTCGCAGAAGAGAGTTTAATAAGACTCGTGACCGCTCATTACAATTAGAAGAAAAGAGGTTTAACCTTAAACTACGTAGAGGGTTCTTTACTGTAAGAGCGGCAAGGATGTGGAATTCCCTTCCACAGGCGGTGGTCCCAGCGGGGAGCATTGATAGCTTCAAGAAACTATTAGATAATCACCTGAATGACCGCAATATACAGGGATATATAATGTAATATGACACATAATCACACACATAGGTTGGACTTGATGGACTTGTGTCTTTTTTCAACCTCACCTACTATGTAACTATCATTATCACAATAGCAGAGTTAATTAACACAAACAACAATGGGGATCTAATGACTCTTAGATCCCATACTAGACTTATTTACAATACACATTCTAGCAGGCAACAGACAGACAGGTGTCTGGAACTGACATCAGCATCTCCTAACAGTATCTGTCCCAGCATTATGAATCAGCCACTATTCCAATATGGCAAATCCAGGGTCCCCAGAGTCTGTGTGTCCTGGGGGACCAGGACCCGAATCCACAGTAATACCACCTCATGGGTCCCCAGGCATACAGCTCACAAAGAGCACCGTTCCCCCAAATGCCAGGGCCCACGATCGATCGGCAAGAGGCTAGCATTCAGTCCCCTCCAAAAGTCTCTATCCCGGCTAGGTCTGTCACACCTATCACTTGGACTATCATTTTTGTTATTTTATTGTATTCATTTATTTTTCAGGTTTTTTTTGCTATATCACGATTATTTTCTGGCTGCTAATATTTGGCGCTAGCCGGGGAACATCTTGGCTGTTTCCCCATGTATTGTTTATATCATGGCTAGTGTTATTATATATTAACTTGCAATACCAGGAATTTTTATACACACATTCACTTATATGTGGCACTGTGATATTTATACGTATATCCCTAATCATATATATATGTTGTCACCTTATCACCTCAGGTGGTTTATAGCACCACACACAGGTGGAATTTGGTTTATTTAGGGTTCCACCCACATTATTTTAGGGAGCGCCAATTACCCCTTATCTTTTTCTATTTCATTTTTACCCTCCTTTTAGGGGGTGTAATTAGGGGAGGCTGCATACCTCTTTATCCTAAGCACGGAATTCATTGTATATGTCATCTATACAAACGTTCACTCATTTCTATCAGGTGAAGGTAAAAGGATGCCACTCTTTGCGCAGTGCACTGCAGGCAGTAGTGTAGTGTAGGTCCTCCCGTCTGATGGTGGTCTGCGTTTGTCTCCCTCCCCTCAGTAGGCTTTGCTTTAGGACATCCCACTTAGTAATTACTATGGTGCTCTGTGTCCCGTCATGTACTCCAAGAAAAGGATTTCACAGATTGGCTTCTATAAAAATCCTATTTTCTTTTGGTATTTAATCACTGCTGAGTTTTTTATTTTTTACAAAGAAAAAAAAAGACCAAAAAGTTTGAAAAAAAAAAAAAGTTTTTACTTTTTTTTTTTTTTTGTCCAGTAAATTTTGTAACTAAGTAATTTTTCTCCTTCACTGATGGGTACCAAAGAGGATCTACAGTATATGTGCGTCTCCACATCGTCCATAGAGGATCTACAGTATATGTGCGTCTCCACATCGTCCATAGAGGATCTACAGTATATGTGCGTCTCCACATCGTCCATAGAGGATCTACAGTATATGTGCGTCTCCACATCGTCCAAGGAGGATCTACAGTATGTGTGCGTCTCCACATCGTCCAAGGAGGATCTACAGTATATGTGCGTCTCCACATTGTCCATAGAGGATCTACAGTATGTGTGTGTCTCCACATCGTCCAAGGAGGATCTACAGTATATGTGCATCTCCACATCGTCCAAGGAGGATCTACAGTATATGTGTGTCTCCACATTGTCCAAAGAGGATCTACAGTATATGTGCGTCTCCACATCGTCCATAGAGGATCTACAGTATATGTGCGTCTCCACATTGTCCAAAGAGGATCTACAGTATATGTGCGTCTCCACATTGTCCAAAGAGGATCTACAGTATATGTGTGTCTCCACATTGTCCATAGAGGATCTACAGTATATGTGCGTCTCCACATTGTCCAAAGAGGATCTACAGTATATGTGCGTCTCCACATTGTCCAAAGAGGATTGGGAAATCAGAGATCAGGTTTAGGAGATATTCGCCATATATGGTTGCACCGACGTCATCAGCGCATGCGCACTATAGAAAGGGCACAATTGTGTGTGGGAGTGATGTCATGTGACTCCGGCCAATAACAGAGGCGGAGTCCACGGCCCCGGAGGGGTTGAAGATGGACAATGGTCACACAGCAGGGACAGCGGTGACATCGCGGGCTTCTTTTGCAGGTAAGTGGCACATAATGGACTAGTATGCGATGCGATTCGATGATGGTGTCCATTATGCTTTTACATTGCAGGGAACAAAGAGGAAGTAAAACTCATCATCCGGGATTACTTCCTCTTTAAGGTTGTTCTTCACATAATCCTCATTTAGAATTTCCCTATTGGAGGATTTTTGCGCTCAGAATTTTATTTCATTTTCAGACTTTTGTTTTTGGTCTTTTTTTTTTTATCAATTGTTTCCACACATTTGGTATTTGGATGGAAGTCTATGAACTTCTACATTGATGACACTTTACAATTAACCGATTTATAGATGTCGATTTTTCTGGGTCTAAGATGTCAGTGTAGGTAAATTGAGCCAGGCCTGTGCTTTAGGTTAGGCCTGTGTGTTTTGATTTGAAGTTGGGAGTGTTTAGTGTAGTGGTGGGTGTGGTCACCTGTGACTCAGAAGCTCCTCCTCTGCTTTCAGGAAGATTGTTCTGGAACAGAGGTTGGACCTGAGGTTTGAGTGGCAGGCAGCTCATGTTAGGAGCTCTCACCAATTATAATTCTGTATTGGCGGGGAACAGGCCACCCATATAAGCTGAGGTCACATGCTGCCCGGGGGTTCTGACGGTGTAGGAGAAAAGGAGAATGGAGTTTTAGGAAGCTGCCAAGGGGCGTCCCTACAAAGATCTTCATCATGGAGTTGGTGTCAAGCTGCTGTGACCGGGGAACACAGGACTTGCACACAGGAGAAGATCGATGAAGGAGAAGCAACAGTATGATTGAGAAGAGGAGAACAAAGTTCTGTGACCGGGGAACACAGAATTTGTCCTTTTGGAGGAGGTCAGTGTTCAAGAAGCAAAAGGAGAATTGTTGAGAGTAGTGCAGAGTGCTGTGGCCGGGGAAGGCAGCGTTTGCAGTTATGGACTGGCTGGGAACAGTAGTCCGCTTATTACCATGTGCTGGGCCGTCGGGGAGAGGTATTGCATGCCTCTGGCTTACTGATTTGATGAAGAAACACCATTCAAGTATAGCCAGCAAACTGGGGTTATTCAGAGTGATCCCTTTTTGTCATACTGGAAGTGATGATACAGAAGTCTAACGGTTTTTCAGTAGAGGATTTGTACAAGAAGAGAGGAATCCAGAGGAGTGATAATCTGCAGGAGTGAGTGAAGAGGAGATATGCGGAGGAAATAGACTGTGAATGTTAGAAGTGCATCATATTCAGGGCTAAAGCTACTAATCCATGTTCTACATATGTGATGGGGGTCTGGCAGCAGGGTGATTTGGTGGATGTTAGTAACTAGTGGTAACCAACCGCTACATAGATAACAACAAAGAATTTGCTCGTCTTCCCGGCATCTTTTCTGAGAATATTTTGTTGCTATTTGAGGATTTTCTTAGACAACATTCAAAATATAATGTATAATGTATATTCAAATATATGATTTGTTTCCATACTGGCCACATGCTTGTGTTACTGTGTCTTTAAGATTTTCAGTGTGCAACTTTTCCCCGAATAGGACAAAAAAAACGAATCCACAAAATAAATAAACAAATGAAAGGACTTTTGAGCCTTTCTGGGTCAGGATTTAACAAAGATCCCGACTTCCCATCATGGAGTCTGATAATCACTCTCCGGATCCCACCATGAAGTCTGATAATCACTCACCAGATCCCACCATGGAGTCTGATAATCACTCGCCGGATCCCACCATGGAGTCTGATACTCGCCGGATCCCACCATGGAGTCTGATAATCACTCGCTGGATCCCACCATGGAGTCTGATAATCACTCACCGGATCCCACCATGGAGTCTGATAATCACTCGCCGGATCCCACCATGGAGTCTGATAATCACTCACCGGATCCCACCATGGAGTCTGATAATCACTCTCCGGATCCCACCATGGAGTCTGATACTCACCGGATCCCACCATGGAGTCTGATACTCACCGGATCCCACCATGGAGTCTGATACTCACCGGATCCCACCATGGAGTCTGATACTCACCGGATCCCACCATGGAGTCTGATACTCACCGGATCCCACCATGGAGTCTGATAATCACTCGCCGGATCCCACCATGGAGTCTGATAATCACTCGCCGGATCCCACCATGGAGTCTGATAATCACTCGCCGGATCCCACCATGGAGTCTAATAAATCACTCACCGGATCCCACCATGGAGTCTGATAATCACTCACCGGATCCCACCATGAAGTATGATAATCACTCACCAGATCCCACCATGGAGTCTGATAATCACTCACTGGACCCCACCATGGAGTCTAATAAACCACTCACCGGATCCCACCATGGAGTCTGATAATCACTCGCCGGATCCCACCATGGAGTCTGATAATCACTCACCGGATCCCACCATGGAGTCTGATAATCACTCGCCGGACCCCATCATGGAGTCTAATAAATCACTCACCGGATCCCACCATGGAGTCTGATAATCACTCACCGGATCCCACCATGAAGTATGATAATCACTCACCAGATCCCACCATGAAGTATGATAATCACTCACCAGATCCCACCATGGAGTCTGATACTCACTGGACCCCACCATGGAGTCTAATAAATCACTCACCGGATCCCACCATGGAGTCTGATAATCACTCGCCGGATCCCACCATGAAGTCTGATAATTAGGGATGAGCTAAACACCCCCCCGGTTCGGTTTGCACCAGAACCTGCGAACGGAACGAAAATTTGCACGAACGTTAGAACCCCATTGACGTCTATGGGACTCGAACTTTCAAAATCAAGATTGCTAATTTTAAAGTCTAATTTGCATGGTATTGTCCTAAAGTGTTTGGGGACCCGGGTCCTACCCCAGGGGACATGTATCAATGCAAAAAAAAACTTTTTAAAGCGGACGTTTTTTCGGGAGCAGTGATTTTAATGATGCTTAACCACTTGCCGACCGCCGCACGACGATGTACGTCGACAAAGCGGCACGGGCAGGCAAAAGGGCTTACCTGTACGTCCCTGCCTGCCCGCGGGTGGGGGGTCCGATCGGACCCCCCCCCGGTGCCTGCGGCGGTCGGCAAATGTCCCCCGGCGATCGGTGGTGAGGGGGAGGCCATCCATTCGTGGCCCCCCCCTCGCGATCGCTCCCAGCCAATGGGATCATTTCCCTGCCTCTGTATTGTACACAGAGGCAGAGGAAATGATGTCATCTCTCCTCGGCTCGGTATTTTCCGTTCCGGGCCGAGGAGAGAAGACTGTAATGTGAGTGCACCAAACACTACACACACAGTAGAACATGCCAGGCACACAAATCACCCCGATCCCCCCCCCGATCGCCCCCCGATCCCCCCCCGATCACCCCCCCCCCCTGTCACAAACTGACACCAAGCAGGTTTTTTTTTTTTTTTTTTTTTTTTTTTCTGATTACTGTATTGGTGTCAGTTTGTGTCAGTTAGTGTGTTAGGGCAGTGAGTCTTAGGCCCCCTTTAGGTCTAGGGTACCCCCCTAACCCCCCTAATAAAGTTTTAACCCCTTGATCACCCCCTGTCACCAGTGTTGCTAAGCGATCATTTTTCTGATCGCTGTATTAGTGTCGCTGGTGACGGTAGTTAGGGACGTAAATATTTAGGTTCGCCGTCAGTGTTTTATAGCGACAGGGACCCCCATATACTACCTAATAAATGTTTTAACCCCTTGATTGCCCCCTAGTTAACCCTTTCACCACTGATCACCGTATAACTGTTACGGGTGACGCTGGTTAGTTTGTTTATTTTTTATAGTGTCAGGACACCCGCCGTTTATTACCGAATAAAGGTTTAGCCCCCTGATCGCCCGGCGGTGATATGCGTCGCCCCAGGCAGCGTCAGATTAGCGCCAGTACCGCTAACACCCACGCACGCAGCATACGCCTCCCTTAGTGGTATAGTATCTGAACGGATCAATATCTGATCCAATCAGATCTATACTAGTGTCCCCAGCAGTTTAGGGTTCCCAAAAACGCAGTGTTAGCGGGATCAGCCCAGATACCCGCTAGCACCTGCATTTTGTCCCTCCGCCCGGCCCAGCCCAGCCCACCCAAGTGCAGTATCGATCAATCACTGCCACTTACAAAACACTAAACGCATAACTGCAGCGTTCGCAGAGTCAGGCCTGATCCCTGCGATCGCTAACAGTTTTTTTGGTAGCGTTTTGGTGAACTGGCAAGCACCAGCCCCAGGCAGCGTCAGATTAGCGCCAGTACCGCTAACACCCACGCACGCAGCATACACCTCCCTTAGTGGTATAGTATCTGATCGGATCAATACCTGATCCGATCAGATCTATACTGGCGTCCCCAGCAGTTTAGGGTTCCCACAAACGCAGTGTTAGCGGGATCAGCCCAGATACCTGCTAGCACCTGCGTTTTGCCCCTCCGCCCGGCCCGGCCCAGCCCGGCCCAGCCCACCCAAGTGCAGTATCGATCGATCACTGTCACTTACAAAACACTAAACGCATAACTGCAGCGTTCGCAGAGTCAGGTCTGATCCCTGCGATCGCTAACAGTTTTTTTGGTAGCGTTTTGGTGAACTGGCAAGCACCAGCGGCCTAGTACACCCCGGTCGTAGTCAAACCAGCACTGCAGTAACACTTGGTGACGTGGCGAGTCCCATAAGTGCAGTTCAAGCTGGTGAGGTGGCAAGCACAAGTAGTGTCCCGCTGCCACCAAAAAGACAAACACAGGCCCGTCGTGCCCATAGTGCCCTTCCTGCTGCATTCGCCAATCTTAATTGGGAACCCACCGCTTCTGCAGCGCCCGTACTTCCCCCATTCACATCCCCAACCAAATGCAGTCGGCTGCATGAGAGGCATTTTCTTTATGTCCTCCCGAGTACCCCTACCCAACGAACCCCCCCAAAAAAGATGTTGTGTCTGCAGCAAGCGCGGATATAGGCGTGACACCCGCTATTATTGTCCCTCCTGTCCTGACAATCCTGGTCTTTGCATTGGTGAATGTTTTGAACGCTACCATTACTAGTTGAGTATTAGCGTAGGGTACAGCATTGCACAGACTAGGCACACTTTCACAGGGTCTCCCAAGATGCCATCGCATTTTGAGAGACCCGAACCTGGAACCGGTTACAGTTATAAAAGTTAGTTACAAAAAAAAGTGAAAAAAAAAAAAAAAAACACAAACAAAAATATAAAAAAAAAAAAAAAATAGTTGGCGTTTTATTGTTCTCTCTCTCTCTATTCTCTCTCTATTGTTCTGCTCTTTTTTACTGTATTCTATTCTGCAATGTTTTATTGTTATTATGTTTTATCATGTTTGCTTTTCAGGTATACAATTTGTTATACTTTACCGTTTACTGTGCTTTATTGTTAACCATTTTTTTGTCTTCAGGTACGCCATTCACGACTTTGAGTGGTTATACCAGAATGATGCCTGCAGGTTTAGGTATCATCTTGGTATCATTCTTTTCAGCCAGCGGTCAGCTTTCATGTAAAAGCAATCCTAGCGGCTAATTAGCCTCTAGACTGCTTTTACAAGCAGTGGGAGGGAATGCCCCCCCCTCCCCCAACGTCTTCCGTGTTTTTCTCTGGCTCTCCTGTCTCAACAGGGAACCTGAGAAAGCAGCCGGTGATTCAGCCAGCTGACCATAGGGCTGATCAGAGACCAGGGTGGCTCCAAACATCTCTATGGCCTAAGAAACCGGAAGCTACGAGCATTTTATGACTTAGATTTCGCCGGATGTAAACAGCGCCATTGGGAAATTGGGGAAGCATTTTATCACACCGATCTTGGCATGGTCAGATGCTTTGAGGGCAGAGGAGAGATCTAGGGTCTAATAGACCCCAATTTTTGCAAAAAAGAGTACCTTTCACTACCTATTGCTATCATAGGGGATATTTACATTCCCTGAGATAACAATAAAAATGATTTAAAAAAAAAAATGAAAGGAACAGTTTAAAAATAAGATAAAAAAATAATAATAATAATGAGAAAAAAAAAAAAAAAAAAAAAAAAAGCACCCCTGTCCCCCCTGCTCTCGCGCTAAGGCGAACGCAAGCGTCGGTCTGGCGTCAAATGTAAACAGCAATTGCACCATGCATGTGAGGTATCACCGCGAAGGCCAGATCGAGGGCAGTAATTTTAGCAGTAGACCTCCTCTGTAAATCTAAAGTGGTAACCTGTAAAGGCTTTTAAAGGCTTTTAAAAATGTATTTAGTTTGTCGCCACTGCACGTTTGTGCGCAATTTTAAAGCATGTCATGTTTGGTATCCATGTACTCGGCCTAAGATCATCTTTTTTATTTCACCAAACATTTGGGCAATATAGTGTGTTTTAGTGCATTAAAATGTAAAAAAGTGTGTTTTTCCCCAAAAAATGCGTTTGAAAAATCGCTGCGCAAATACTGTGTGAAAAAAAAAAATGAAACACCCACCATTTTAATCTGTAGGGCATTTGCTTTAAAAAAAAAAATAATGTTTGGGGGTTCAAAGTAATTTTCTTGCAAAAAAAAATTATTTTTTTATGTAAACAATAAGTGTCAGAAAGGGCTTTGTCTTCAAGTGGTTAGAAGAGTGGGTGATGTGTGACATAAGCTTCTAAATGTTGTGCATAAAATGCCAGGACAGTTCAAAACCCCCCCAAATGACCCCATTTTGGAAAGTAGACACCCCAAGCTATTTGCTGAGAGTCATGTTGAGTCCATGGAATAATTTATATTGTGACACAAGTTGCGGGAAAGAGACAATTTTTTATTTTTTTTATTTTTTTTTGCGCAAAGTTGTCACTAAATGATATTTTGCTCAAACATGCCATGGGAATATGTGAAATTACACCCCAAAATACATTCTGCTGCTTCTCCTGAGTACGGGGATACCACATGTGTGAGACTTTTTGGGAGCCTAGCCGCGTACGGGACCCCAAAAACCAAGCACCGCCTTCAGGCTTTCTAAGGCCGTAAATTTTTGATTTCACTCTTCACTGCCTATCACAGTTTCGGAGGCCATGGAATGCCCAGGTGGCAAAAAACCCCCCCAAATGACCCCATTTTGGAAAGTAGACACCCCAAGCTATTTGATGAGAGGTATAGTGAGTATTTTGCAGACCTCAGTTTTTGTCACAAAGTTTTGAAAATTGAAAAAAGAAAAAAAAAATTTTTTTTTCTCGTCTTTCTTTATTTTCAAAAACAAATGAGAGCTGCAAAATACTCACCATGCCTCTCAGCAAATAGCTTGGGGTGTCTACTTTCCAAAATGGGGTCATTTGGGGGGGTTTGTGCCACCTGGGCATTCCATAGCCTCCGAAACTGTGATAGGCAGTGAGGAGTAAAATCAAAAATGTACGCCCTTAGAAATCCTGAAGGCAGTGATTGGTTTTCGGGGCCCCGTACGTGGCTAGGCTCCCAAAAAGTCCCACACATGTGGTATCCCCATACTCAGGAGAAGCAGCTAAATGTATTTTGGGGTGCAATTCCACATATGCCCATGGCCTGTGTGAGCAATATATCATTTAGTGACAACTTTTTGTAATTTTTTTTTTTTTTTGTCATTATTCAATCACTTGGAACAAAAAAAATGAATATTCAATGGGCTCAACATGCCTCTCAGCAAATTCCTTGGGGTGTCTACTTTCCAAAATGGGGTCATTTGTGGGGGTTTTGTACTGCCCTGCCATTTTAGCACCTCAAGAAACGACATAGGCAGTCATAAATTAAAGGCTGTGTAAATTCCAGAAAATGTACCCTAGTTTGTAGGCGCTATAACTTTTGCGCAAACCAATAAATATACACTTATTGACATTTTTTTTACCAAAGACATGTGGCCGAATACATTTTGGCCTAAATGTATGACTAAAATTGAGTTTATTGGATTTTTTTTAGAACAAAAAGTAGAAAATATCATTTTTTTTCAAAATTTTCGGTCTTTTTCCGTGTATAGCGAAAAAAATAAAAACGGCAGAGGTGATCAAATATCATCAAAAGAAAGCTCTATTTGTGAGAAGAAAAGGACGCAAATTTCGTTTGGGTAGAGCATTGCATGACCGCGCAATTAGCAGTTAAAGCGACGCAGTGCTGAATTGTAAAAAGTGCTCTGGTCAGGAAGGGGGTAAAACCTTCCGGGGCTGAAGTGGTTAAAGTAAAAAAAAAAAAAGTGAAATATTCCTTTAAATATCGTAGCTGGGGGGTGTCTATAGTATGTCTGTAAAGTGGCGCATGTTTCCCATGCTTAGAACAGTCCGAGCGCAAAGTGACATTTTAAAGGAAAAAAGTCATTTAAAACTGCTTGCGACTTTAATGTAATGTGGATGAAAATCAGTGAGACAAACGGCATGGGTACCCCCCAGTCCATTACCAGGCCCTTTGGGTCTTGTATGGATATTAAGGGGAACCCCGAACCCAAATTAAAATAAGGAAAGATGTGGGGCCCCCAAGCTCTATATACTCTGAACAGCAGTATACAGGCGGTGCAAACAAGACAGGGACTGTAAGTTTGTTGTTAAGTAGAATCTGTTTGTAATTTTGAACAGGTACATTTTTAACGTGTTTAGCTCCAGCCAAAAAATATATTTTAAGCTTTTTGGAAAACATAGGGAAGGGTTATCTCCCCTGTGACATTTGTTTTGCTGTCTGTGCTCCTCTTCAGAAGATTTCACCTCACTTTCTGTCCCAATGACAAATGTTTTTAGAAAATTTGGGGTTTTTAGTGAAACAAGGATTGGTGATAAAGCATCAGTGGAGAGGAGAAATGTTTTTCCCATATTAACTCTTACAGGAGAGAATTTCCCTTCCTAGGGGTAGATTTCATCTCACTTCCTGTTGTCTCCTTCCGTTTGCAAGTAGGAGTCATTTGTAAGTTAGATGTTTGAAAGTAGGGACCTGCCCTATATACTCAGCAGAAATTGGGGCCTTAGGTGTTGTTGTGGCCACAACACTGCAACCCCTCACAGATACTCTAGTTCTAGCGCAGGAATGAGCCCTGCTGCAAAGTATTGCATCAAAATTTGTAATTAAACAGGGGCAGAAAAATTGTGCCTTAGGCACTGGTGGTGGCGCCCAGAACCAAAAATATTCTTACAAGCTATCAGCGTGATCATTGAGGAGGAAGAGGATTGTGACTCAGCATAACAGGATAGTCACTCAGCATAGGCAGTCTTGAAGGGATCTCACGTTTTAAAAGAAAAAAAATAAAATAAATTGGTTACATCAGCATCAGGTGCTTGGTAGCTGGTGATCCAAGACTGATTGATTCATATTTATGAAGGTCAGCCGATTGACCGATTCGGTGGACAGACGCACCCTGTGATTGGTTACAAAGCCTCCAGCAGCGCTGGATGCAGGACAGGCCAGTAGCTCAATTGCATACTGTGCAAGCTCTGGCCAGTGATCCATTCTCAAGACCCAGTAACCCAGAAGATTTTTGGTTGGAAAGGTCTCCAAGTCTGATCTTGCCCCTAGGTATTCCTGCACCATGTAAATCAGATGCTGACGATTGTTGCTGGAACCAATCAGACCTTGAGGCTGCGGACCAAAAACCTGTCTGAACGCATCAGTCAGACGGCCACCTTCTCCACCGCTCCTTCTTTGACTGACCGAAGCCTCAGCAACATGTTGTCCAGGAGGACCAGGAAATTGTAACCTCCCAGTCTCTGGAAACGTGTTGCACAGACCTTTCTGCAAGGCCTCCCGAAGATGTTTCATCCTCTGCTCCCTCTGTGATGGCAAGATAAGGTCCGCAACCTTACCCTTGTAATGTGGATCAAGGAGGGTTGCCAGCCAGTAATCATCCCTCCCCTTGATACCACAAATACGAGGATCCTTCCACAGGCTTTGCAGGATCAGGGAGGCCATGCAGTGTAGGTTTGCTGAGGCATTCAGTCCGGAGTCCTCTGGGTCACTAAGGACGACATGATCTGCAGCCACCTCCTCACAGCCACGTACAAGTCCATGGGTTTCTTGGGACTGATCCCTTGAAGACTGCTGCTGATGCTGAGTGCCAGGCTCCACCTCCATGCTCACACAATCCTCCTCCTCCTCCTCCTGTGTGATCGGCGGGCACGCAGGAACACTGTCTGGATAAAGGGGGCCTTAAAAGCTAAGGAAGTCCTCCTCTTCCTGCCTCTGTTCTGCCTTAAGTGCCCTGTCCATTATTCCACGCAGCGTGTGCTCCAACAGGTGGACAAGGGGGACAGTGTCACTGATGCATGCACTGCTCACCATCCTCGTGACCTCCTCAAATGGTGACAGGACAGTGCATGCATCCCTGATCATAGCCCACTGGCATGGGGAAATAAATACAAGATCCCCTGATCCTGTCCTGGTGCCATACTCGCACAGGTACTCATTGATGGCCCTCTGCTGCGTGTGCAGCCGCTGCAGCATGGCCAACGTTGAGTTCCACCTGGTGGGCATGTCACAGATTAGGTGGTTCTTGGGCAGGTTAAACTCCTTTTTGGAGGTCTGCCAGCCAAGCACTGGCATATGACTGGCAGAAATGCACACAGACTTTCCTGGCCTGCCTCAGGACATCCTGTAAGCCCGGGTACCTGCCCAAGAACCGCTGTACCTCCAAGTTAAGGACGTGAGCCAAACAGGGCACATGGGTCATTTGTCCCTGTCGGAGGGCAGAGAGGAGGTTGGTGCCATTGTCACAAACCACCATTCCTGCCTTAAGTTGGCGTGGCGTCAACCACCTCTGAACCTGCCCCTGCAGAGCTGACAGAACCTCTGCACCAGTGTGGCTCCTGTCCCCCAAGCACACCAGCTCAAGCACCGCATGGCATCTTTTGGCCTGTGTACTTGCGTAGCCCCTTGAACGCCTACGGAGCACCACTGGTTCCAAGGACAAATCAGCACAGGAAGAGGCCATGGAGGAAGAAGAAGAGGGGGTGGAGGAGAGAGGTGTGGCAGAATCACCACTAGTAGAATTTTGGAGGCGTGGTGGCGGAACAACCTCCAACACTACTGCACCCTGTCCTGTATCCTTCCCAGCTGCCGGAAGTCACCCAGTGCATGGTGAAAAATAGGTAACGTCCCTGTCCATGCCTGCTGGACCATGAGTCAGCGTTAATATGCACCGTACCGCTGACCGCCCTGTCCAGCGAGGCATGGACATTGCCTTCCACATACCGGTAGAGAGCCGGAATCGCCTTTCGTGAGAAAAAGTGGCGTTTGGGAACCTGCCACTGAGGAACCACACATTCCACAAACTCACGGAAGGGGGCAGAGTCTACCAACTGAAAAGGTAGCAGTTGAAGTGCTAGCAATTTAGCCAAGCTAGCATTCAACCGCTGGGCATGTGGATGGCTGGGAGCGAACTTCTTTCGGCGGTGCAGCAGCTGGAGCAGGGAAATTTGCCTGGCTACAATCTGACATCGGTGTACTGATAGCAGATTGCCCACAAGTACTTGGCTGTGACACACCTAATTCTACACCTTCATTCCTCTCAGTGCAGGTCTCAGAGAGGACTGAAGGTATAGTGGGGTTGGAGATCCCAGCTGATGAGGAGCAAGGAGATGTCCTCTTTGTTCTTTGGTGTGGGTCTTTTAGATACGCTTGCCAACTAACTGCATGGCAGGTCAACATATGTCTGGTCAAGCATAGTTACAAAAAGACACAATCCAGTTCAACCATAAAAAAACAAAAAAACAAAAAACAAAAAATAAACATCGTACAATCCAATATACCCAATTCCTTACCCACAGTTGATCCAGAGGAAGGGAAAAAACCCCAGCAGAGCATGCTCCAATTTGCTACAGCAGGGGAAAAAATTCTTTCCTGATCCCCCAAGAGGCAATCGGATTTTCCCTGGATCAACTTTACCTATAAAATGTCAGTACCCAGTTATATTATGTACATTTAGGAAAGCATCCAGGCCTTTCTTAAAGCAATCTATTGAGCTGGCCAGAACCACCTCTGGAGGGAGTCTATTCCACATAAAACATGTGGTGCCCAAGCGGGAGATGTTTTGGCCACGCCGCGAGATACTCTTGAGACATATGTTGCAAATAGCAGCGGTGCGATCTGATGCACTCATCTCAAAAAAGGCCCACACCAAAGAACTTTTGGAATAACGCGCAGAGACTGCAGCGCCCTGCACATGCGGAGCTTTGGGGACTGATGCAGTCGGTGTGCTGCCCTTAAGCTGGCCCCTGGAGGGCATCCTGCCTCGTTGGTGATGTGCCTCCTCCTCCTCTCTCCTATCAGGCACCCACGTTGAGTCAGTGACCTCATCATCCCCTCCCTGCTCATCACTGGAGCAAACCTGGCAGTATGCTGCAGCAGGGGGAGCATGACTGCCAGATTGCTGTCCTTCTTGGGCACCCCCTCTGTCCGTGCTCACGTTACTGCCTTCCTCTAACTGGGTACCATCATCTGAGCCTTCAAAACGCTGGGCATCCTCCTGGAGCATGTACCCAACACTGTGGTCAAACAGTTCGAGGGACTCCTCGGGAGGACATAGTGAGGCTAGAGAAGGAGTCACTGATGACATTGAGCCGAGGGAAGAGGCCGTGTTGGCAGCTGCTTTGCCAGACAAAGTACCCTGAGCATGAGTGAGAGAGGATGAGGAGGATGAGGACGGCTTGGTCATCCACTCGACCAAGTCTTCCGCATGTTGCGGCTCAACACGGCCAGCTGCGGAAAAAAAGGCCAAGCATGTCCCACGGCCACGTGCTGATGAGGATTTTACCGTCTCCACGACCAGCACTGTTGCCTCTAGACACAGAGCCTGCTTGCCCTCTTTTATTGGCTTGTGACTGTCTGCTTCTCCTTGTTGGCCTTCCAGACATACTAATGGCCTGCAGTGAGATGTAGCTGCACAAAACTGGGATGTGTGTATATATATATATATATATATACCGATTATACTGCAGCTAGCAGAAACAACTGCCTGCCTGTAGTATTATTAGTATGAGAACACCAGCAATTGTCTTCAGGTAGCTTTAGGTGCACACTGTGCAGAGGACACACTACACTAACTGTAAATACTGTAGCTAATAGGACTAATAGGATCAGAATAACGCCAGCAATTTTCTTCAGGTAGCTGTAAATACTGTAAAAACGCCTGCCTGTCAGTAGGAAGAGCATAATAGGAACGGATCTAGCTAAACTGAATAAAGTGTGTATATACACACAACACCTAGGATGCATATATATACACAATACACTGTAAGTGCAGCTAACTGACTCGCCTGCCTAATCTATCTAACTTAAATCAAATGACACTGTGTCTCTCTCTCTCTCTGTCTATCTCTCTGTCTATCTCTCCGCCACAACCCACTACACAGGGTCGCCATGCAGACAGCCTTATATAGTGTGGGGCGTGTACTAAACCCCCTGATCCATAATTGGCCAAAGCCACCCTGGCTTTGGCGAATTACGGCTCTCTGTACAGACGGCGCTGTGATTGGCCAGCAATGCACTGCGATGCCGCAATGAATTATGGGCCGTGACGCGCCACTCAAATTTGGCGCAAACGGCCCATAACGTTCGAAATTCGGCGAACGGTCGAACATGCGATGTTCAAGTCGACCATGGGTTCGACTCAAACTCGAAGCTCATCCCTACTGATCACTCGCCAGATCCCACCATGGAGTCTGATAATCACTCACCGGATCCCACCATGGAGTCTGATAATCACTCACCGGATCCCACCATGGAGTCTGATAATCACTCACCGGATCCCGCCATGGAGTCTGATAATCACTCACCGGATCCCGCCATGGAGTCTGATAATCACTCACCGGATCCCGCCATGGAGTCTGATAATCACTCACCGGATCCCGCCATGGAGTCTGATAATCAATCACCGGATCCCACCATGGAGTCTGATAATCACTCACCGGATCCCGCCATGGAGTCTGATAATCACTCACCGGATCCCGCCATGGAGTCTGATAATCACTCACCGGATCCCACCATGGAGTCTGATAATCACTCACCGGATCCCGCCATGGAGTCTGATAATCAATCACCGGATCCCACCATGGAGTCTGATAATCACTCACCGGATCCCGCCATGGAGTCTGATAATCACTCACTGGATCCCACCATGGAGTCTGATAATCACTCACCGGATCCCACCATGGAGTCTGATAATCACTCACCGGATCCCACCATGGAGTCTGATAATCACTCACCGGATCCCACCATGGAGTCTGATAATCACTGGCCGGGTTTACATTCCGCTGTTTAGTTTTTAGTAAATTAGCCAGACTGATGTTCTTATATCATTATACGGTTTTTGTTGAGATTCATTGTTTGTTTCTTATTCCTGCAGCCGACAACGATCATCTGTACGACTATAAATGTAGCCGCAGCGGCTGTGACATGGTGGGGGACGATTGTGTCTGCACCTCCGGCGGATGTGACCGAACGTTTCAGTTCTCAGATTTGGCTTCGTGTTATAAATCTCAAAGTAAGTCTTCTTATATCTGTGATATAAATGGGCGGGGCTGCTGATAGAAAGGGCGGGGCCCCGTACAGACTACCTGACATGCCCCCCCTCCCTAGAATATATTAAAGCTACATTTCACTAAAAATACAATACAATCATTATTAGCAGACACAACATAACATAACAAATTCCTGCTAAATGTAAAAGATAAAACTGAGTTAAGAAATAAAAATGAAGATGAGATGAATAAAATATACAGGATGAGCTCCGGGAGGGATACAGAGATGAGAAACTCAGGAGCAGAGCTAAGATTGGGGCCAGCGCTGGGGGGAGGGGATTAGGGGGGACAACTGTCTCCTTCTCAGCAGGGAGAGGGGGAGAGACCGGCTTTCAGGTGCTGGAGGAAGAGATCTGCAATTGTCGTCCATCACTAATCCCCCTCCCTGTGTTCTCAGACCCCCTACAAGAGGACCTGTGGTCCCCTCTATCAGTCAGCAGCCCTGTATAGGTTATGGTTTATATACACACTATATTTATCAAAAGTATTGGGACGCCTGCCTTTACACGCACATTAACTTTAATGACATCCCAGTCTTAGTCCGTAGGGTTCAATATTGAGTTGACAATTTTTGATATTAAAAATCTTGCAAACAAAAAACACCTCCAATTTTTTTTTTTTTTTACAAAAAATTAATATTTACTTTTTTAAATTTTTTTAAGAATACATAACATATTGTATACAGGATCAGGGAGGCCATGCAGCGTAGGTTTGCTGAGGCATTCGGTCCGGAGTCCTCTGGGTCACTAAGAATGACATGGTCCGCAGCCACCTCCTCCCAGCCACGTACAAGTCCATGGGTTTCTTGGGACTGTAAATGATCCCTTAAAGACTGCTGCTGATGCTGAGTGCCAGGCTCCACCTCCATCCTGACACAATCCTCCTCCTCCTCCTCTGAGAGCTAAGGAAGTCATCCTCTTCCTGCCTCTGTTCTGCCTCAAGTGCCCTGTCCATTATTCCACGCAGCGTGTGCTCCAACAGGTAGACAAGAGGCACAGTGTCACTGATACATGCACTATCACTACTCACCATCCTCGTGGCCTCCTCAAATGGTGACAGGACAGTGCATGCATCCCTGATCATGGCCCACTGGCATAAGAAAAAAAAAAACAAGCTCCCTTGACCCTGTCCTGGTGCCATAGTCGCACAGGTACTCACTGATGGCCCTCTGCTGTGTGTGCAGCCGCTGCAGCATGGCCAACGTTGAGTTCCACCTGGTGGGCATGTCACAGATGAGGCGGTTCTTGGGCAGGTTAAAATCCTTTTGGAGGTCCGTCAGCCGAGCACTGGCATTCTATGACCTGCGGAAATGCACACAGACTTTCCTGGCCTGCCTCAGGACATCCTGTAAGCCCGGGTACCTGCCCAAGAACCGCTGCACCACCAAGTTAAGGACGTGAGCCAAACAGGGCACATGGGTCATTTGACCCTGTCGGAGGGCAGAGAGGAGGTTGGTGCCATTGTCGCAAACCACCATTCCTGCCTTAAGTTGGCGTAGCTTCAACCACCTCTGAACCTGCCCCTGCACAGCTGACAGAACCTCTGCCCCAGTGTGGCTCCTGTCCCCCAAGCACACCAGCTCAAGCACCGCATGGCATCTTTTGGCCTGCATACTTGCGTAGCCCCTTGAATGGCTACGGAACACCGCTGGTTCCGAGGACAAAGCACAGGAAGAGGCCATGGAGGAAGAAGAAGAGGAGGGGGTGGAGGAGAGAGGTGTGTCAGAATCACTAGTAGTAGCATTTTGGAGGCGTGGTGGCAGAACAACCTCCAACACTACTGCACCTTGTCCTGCATCCTTCCCAGCTGCCAGCAGAGTCATCCAATGCGCCGTGAAAGATAGGTAACGTCCCTGTCCATGCCTGCTGGACCATGAGTCAGCGGTTATATGCACCTTACCGCTGACCGCCCTGTCCAGCGAGGCCAAGACATTGCCTTCCACATGCTGGTAGAGAGCCGGAATCGCCTTCCTTGAGAAAAAGTGGCGTTTGGGAACCTGCCACTGAGGAACCGCACCTTCCACAAACTCACGGAAGGGGGCAGAGTCTACCAACTGAAAAGGTAGCAGTTGAAGTGCTAGCAATTTAGCCAAGCTAGCATTCAACCGCTGGGCATGTGGATGGCTGGGAGCGAACTTCTTTCGGCGGTGCAGCAGCTGGGGCAGGGAAATTTGCCTGGTACAATCTGACGTCGGTGTACCGAAAGCAGATTGCCCACAAGTACTTGGTTGTGACACACCTAATTCTACACCTTCATTCCTCTCAGTGCAGGTCTCAGAGAGGACTGAAGGTATAGTGGGGTTGGAGATCTCAGCTGATGAGGAGCAAGGAGAGGTCCTTTTTGTTCTTTGGTGTGGGTCTTTTAGATACGCTTGCCAACGAACTGCATGGCAGGTCAACATATGTCTGGTAAAGCATGTGGTACCCAAGCGGGAGATGTTTTGGCCACGCGAGATACACTTGAGACATATGTTGTAAATAGCAGCGGTGTGATCTGATGCACTCGTCTCAAAAAAGGCCCACACCAAAGAACTTTTGGAATAACTGGCAGAGACAGCAGTGCCCTGCACATGTGGAGCTTTGCGGTGTGATGCAGTCAGTGTGCTGCCCTTAGGCTGGCCCCTGGAGGGCATCCTGCCTCGTTGGTGATGTGCCTCCTCCTCCTCTCTCCTATCAGGCACCCACGTTGAGTCAGTGACCTCATCATCCCCTCCCTCCTCATCACTGGAGCAAACCTGGCAGTATGCTGCAGCAGGGGGAGCATGACTGCCAGATTGCTGTCCTTCTTGGGCACCCCGTCTGTCCGTGCTCATGTTACTGCCTTCATCTAGCTGGGTACCATCATCGGAGCCTTCAAAACGCTGGGCATCCTCCTGGAGCATGTACCCAACACTGTGGTCAAACAGTTCGAGGGACTCCTCAGGAGGACATGGTGGGACTAGGGAAGGAGTCACTGATGACATTGAGCCAAGGGAAGAGGCCGCTGCTTTGCCAGACAAAGTACCCTGAGCATGGGTGAGAGAGGATGAGGAGGATGAGGATGGCTTGGTCATCCACTCTACCAAGTCTTCCGCATGTTGCAGCTCAACACGGCCAGCTGCCGAAAAAAAGGACAAGCGTGTCCCACGGCCACGTGCTGATGAGGATGCACCGTCTCCACGACCAGCGCTAGACACAGAGCCTGCTTGCCCTCTCTTATTGGCTTGTGACTGTCTGCTTCTCCTTGTTGGCCTTCCAGACCTACTAATGGGCTGTAGTGAGATGTAGCTGCACAAAGCTGGGATGTGTGTGTGTGTGTGTATATATATATATATATATATATATATATATATATATATATATATATACCGATTATACTGCAGCTAGCAGAATCAACTGCCTGCCTGTAGTATTATTAGTATGAGAACACCAGCAATTGTCTTCAGGTAGCTATACTGTAGGTGAGACTGTGCAGGGTACACAGTATAGTAACTGGAAATACTGTAAAAACACCTCCTGCCTGTCAGTATATTAGGAAGAGAATAACAGGATCTATCTAAACTGAATACTGTGTGTGTGTGTGTGTGTGTGTGTGTGTGTGTATATATATATATATATATACACAACACCTAGGATGCATATTTATACACAATACACTGTAAGTGCAGCTAACTGACTCGCCTGCCTACTCTATCTAACTTAAATGAAATGACACTGTCTCTCTCTCTCTCTGTCTCTCTCTCTCCAGTCTCCACCGCAACACACTACACAAGGCCGCCATGGAGGCGGCCTTATATAGTGTGGGGCGTGTACTAAACCCCCTGAGCCATAATTGGCCAAAGCCTCCTTGGCTTTGGCCAATTATGGCTCTCTGTTCAGACGGCGCTGTGATTGGCCAAGCATGCGGGTCATAGCACATGCTTGGCCAATCATCAGCCAGCAATGCACTGCGATGTTGCAGTGAATTATGGGCCGTGACGCGCCACTCGAATTTGGTGCGAACGGCCCATATCGTTCGCAGTTCGGCGAACGAACAAACACACAATGTTTAAGTCGAACATGCATTCGACTCGAACACAAAGCTCATCCCTACTCTCAACCATAGAGTTTGGCAGCCTTTAACTGGGGGTCTGGTACATGAGGTAGCTGGTAGAGGAAAAATAGGGGCAACCTCTATATCCTCTCCACTAGAATCCATATCCACCCAGGGCACTCCACTGGAAACCGGAACAGTGTATCTGCATGCCCGTTAGCTTCCCTAGTGGATTCTGAGCTTAAACCACACCAAGCGTGCAGCCAACCTTTGTTCTAGCACTCCCAACTTGTCCCTGTAGGCCAGGGGATTGTTATCAGTAAAGACTTTCATGTCAGCTCTGGTGAGGAACTTCGCAAATTTCTTAGTGATGGCCCAGACCAGGGTGAGAAACTTGACTTTAAAAGAGCTTTAGTTATGGGGGTCCTTTTCTGTAGGTCACAAACTGTGGCTGGTGTAAGCAACCAGCCTTTCCTGGCCTTCCTGCACCTGAATCAGGACAGCCCCCAGCTCATGGAGGCTTCCGTCAATGTACACCTGTTAGGGCTTGGTTTAGTCCGCATAGGCCAGTATTGGTGGGGAAGTTTCTGTTTTAGTGCCTCAAAGGCCTGCTGTTGTGGGTCATGTCACTGGGTCTGTATGGAAGGTGAGGGTCCACTCCTCTTCTGAATGCTGTGCCCACTCAGTAGTTCTGTAAGCAGGGCAACTATCTGAGCAAACTTCAGGATGAACCGGTGATAGTACCCCACTAACCCCAGGAAGAAGTGCAGCTTGGTGACATTGTTTTGGAGGTGCCAGTCCTGGATGGCTCGAACCTTGGCTGGATCTGGGGACTCCCCTCTGGCCTTGACAATGTGACCCAAATACAGGGTGTTTTGCCTCATCAGGTGGCACTTGCTGGGCTTGTGTTTTAGTCCGTGAGATCACAGGTCCAAATCTTTAACGTGGTCTTCGAATGTCTTGAAGAAGATGATGATATCATATAGGTAGACTAACACGGTCTCAAAGTTGAAGTCTCTGAGACATCTTCCCATTAAGCATTGGAAGGTACTGGGGCATTGCTTAGGTCGGAGCGCATGCGTTTCTAGCTTGAACAGTCCCAGGAGCGTGATGAAGGCAGTCTTTTTCTGGTCCTAACAGGGATTTGCCAGTCACCGCTGGCCAAACCTAGAGTGGAGAAGAACTTGGCTTGACCCAGGGCCATTAACAATTCCAGTGGGTAGGCATCCTGGTAGGTACACACATTAAGCTTACAATAGACCACACAAAACTGTAGACTTCCCTCTTTCTTTCACACCAGGATGACAGAGGCAGCCCAGGGACTGCGGCTTTCTTAGATCACTCCGCTCTGTAGCAAATTATGGATCAAATCCTTATCCTGGCACAGTACGAGGGGGAATGTGGAGATATTGCTCCTGGATAGGCGGTGTATCCCTTGTGTGGTTGATGCCTTTCTGCTTCTACCATAGTTTGTTCCTCCGCGATGCAGTGAGAGGCACCATGTACAGATCTGCCAATGTGGTGTGCCTGGGCAGTGCTATGGGTGTTGTCCCCAGATTGATAAGCTGCACCAAGACTTCCTTGTGGACTTTAGACAGGGTATGGCCCACCAGCCACTCCCCTGGGTCCTTGGGGGGCTCGACCATAATAGCATACCCTGTAGCTTCTTGTGGACCCCGACAAGAAACACCCAGACCACCTCCTATGGGTACACCGGGAGTAATGTTTGCTTGGGTGGGGCATTCAGACCACCCCTGCTTGCTCTAGTGTTTCTCGGCTGTTCTATGCTGGGTCTCAGAGGCGTGTAGCACTCTGAGCCATAATGTCCCAGGCCAAAGACCCGGGCCTGCCAGACAGAATGTTCATACTTGGCCAACAGGTAAGGCAAGTCCGAATCTTTCAGAACGTTCATGCCCAACACAACAGGCATTGTTGGGTTAACTGGACCGCGGGTCACCACTACTCCTACCTGCTCCGCTGATAATACTGCACTCGGTGCAACCATGGCCTCTGCCTTGCTGGAACTTTGAATTGACGGTCCAGGGGTTTGTCCCTCTGCCCCAGGATCTACTAGTTTAATGATGAACTGGAGAAGTTTTTGAATTCAGACTGCCCACAGTGTTTTAAGAAATGTCCATAGCGTCCACACTGCCATAGCATCCTCCTCAGGGTCCCTACGTAATAGATTCTCACCTTGATGAGGTTGGGGAGAGTCCTGTTTAAAGAAGGATATCTCCTGTTTCAAGAAGGCCACATCCTGAGCCAGCTCCCTTGGTGCTGTTTGTAGGGCTGACAGGGATGAAGGTGCCAAGGTGTCTTCCTTCAGGTACACAGGATCATACATTTTGGTCATTGCCACTGTTGCTTCCGCCTCCTTCTACTCCTGTGCAACTGAATCCACCACAATGTTATGGAAGGAAATGGTGGGTTGCGTTCTAACTCTCTCTTGATGTCCAAACTGGGCCAACCTTCATGCCAGCTATGAACTGGTCCTTCAGCATGTGGTCGGATGCCGTAATGTGGGCACAGCCATACACATTGCTCTTTTCCAAGCACCTCAAGAGGTTCTGCATGGTTACCGCGTAATGAGTGAGACTCTCATCCTCCTGCTGTTTCCTGACAAAGAATCTTCATCTTAGCTCTGAGACTGTTAGCTTTTCTCAAAACAGGTCCTCAAGGTGTGACACATTCAGTTCTAAGGCGACCCGCTCTTATTCTATCAACACCATCACTGCTCAGTGGGCGTCATCCTCTAGGACGTTAATAGCCAGCGCCGCTGTCAACTGGTCTGGGACCTGGTACAGGCAACGTGGCATTCTCTAGTCTCTCCTACCACTCAGCCAGGGGAATGCTAGAGCCATGGGACTTCGATATTAGAGCTATGGCCAAACCTAGCAGAGCCATGCTGCAACCCAATCCTCCTTCTGCACCTGCTGAACCTGCTGACTGCCACCAAGTGTGGGTGGGTGCAGCGTGGTGCGGGAAGTAGTTACACCGAATCCGTTTGCAGAAACAAGGAATTGTATTAAGGAAAAGGCTCAATTCAATAGACAGTCCAGTGGGAGGGCACCCAAGCAGGGAAACCTCTACAGTTCCATGTAACTTGAGCACACTGTAGATTCAGATGCACCAACGGTGTCTGTCTCAGAGTACAGATGATGGCCGGGTCGGTCCGATCCCAATAGGGAGGCTTCAGAAGTAGGATGGGGTGTCCCTAACCTTTCCTTCCTTGCCAGGAAGCTCTCCTGCCACTAGTCACTTTCCCGCTCCTATCCACTGTGCAGAATTCACCCCAAAACCTGGGGGAGGGGACTTAAAGCGGAGTTCCACCTGTAGCTGTGCCCCCGTTGGGGCCGCTGCGTGTTTCAGCATCCACACATCACCCTACTGGTCCATTTCAGGCACACTTTCTCCAGTCAATGAACCATCTCTTCCTTGTTTTTGTTGTTTTTTATTAGGAGATTAAACTAGGATGGGGGAAGGGACACGGGATGCCCAAATGATGAAAACTTCTTCGTAGAATCTAAACTGATGGTCTCTTCCCATCTCCTCCAGCACATTACGTGAGATCACTTTGCTTTCTTCCACCGTCTAGATTCCTGTCAGCACATTTCTAGGCCTCACTCTGAATAAGTCCAAACCTTTTCCTAGTAGTCATTTGCAGGCGGGGGTCTCTCAAGGGCCACCACAGCCTAACACTCAATCATCTTAGTTATTCCACCCGACAACAGGCTGACCATATTTAGGAGGCCTGCCACCTGCCAATCCTAGTTGGGGATTGGTCAGGGCTCCCAAATACACCCGATGTCACTCCAGCTCTCTGCCTGCCTCTCCTCCAGAACCTTCTCACTGGAAACATAGGAGGCGCCAGAGAGCTGAGGTACATGTCTGTCACCTGCTGCTACACTAAACCACTCCCAGCCCCCAGATCAAAAAACAGGCCTAGCTCGCAGCCAGGCCTGCCTAAATTTACCTGCACTGGTAGTAAAAACACAAACACTACTCTAGCAACCTACCTACCCAAGGTAGAGGGCGCTACACACCTAAAAGTGGAACTTCTACTTTAAGGACTTCTAACCCCCTGTCATGCCACATTTGGGGGGGTACCTAGTTTTAACAGCTCCAGGTCCCAGAAGATTGCTCGGCCATTTAGGACACGCAGCGCAACTCACGCATGAGCAGTGCACACCCAGCTGTGAAGCCGCAAGCTGTCACCCCCAGGTGCCCACACTAGTGGAGCTGGGGAGAGGAGAGGGAGAGAACCGAAGGCTTCAGGCGGCCGCATCGCTGGACCGACGTGGGACAGGTGAATGTGTGTTTATTAAGGCTGCTTTCACACTCCGATCGCCCGAGCGTTAGTGGTAAAGTACTAGATTTAGCGGCACTTTACCGGCGCTGTGCGGGTGGGAGCGGGGCCCCAAAGCTGGGGTTAACAAGGGGTAAAAGCTTGGCTGCTGAAACGCTTTGAGGGCGATTCAATGTCAGTGGTGGTTTAGGAACGGTGTATAGAGCGCTCACGTACCGCCCCAAAGATGCTGCTTGCACTCCGCCTTTCACACTGGGGAGGCTTGGGGGCCCTTTCACACTGCCAGCGCCCCGGCGGTAAAGTGCCACTAGTTTTAGCAGCGCTTTACTGTTGTTTTTGCGGCGGTTTTCAGGCACTAGTGGGGCACTTTTAACCCCCGCTAGCGGCCGAATAAAGGGTTAAAAGTGCCGGTGCCAAGGTGCTTTGCAGGTGCTCAGGGGGTGCTGCCCATTGATTTCAATGGCAGGGGTGTTTTAGGGGGGTGTATACATCGCTCCTAAAGCCCCCCAAAGATGCTGCTCCAGCTTTCACACTGGGATTGCAGATGAGTCTTTTTTCAGGCGCTATTTTTAGTGCTAAAGAGCCTAAAAAAACGCCTCCAGTGTGAAAAGGTCTAAAAGTCATCCGATACGCTTTTTGTAGCCGCTGACTTTTAATAAACAGAAAAACGAGTAGAACTCAGCTATAAAGAGACTCTGATTACCCAAGATGGTCGCCGGGGGTCACCTAGATACAGCCTAGCCAATAGGAGCGCTGCATCCGTAGACCAAGAAATCATAGAGAAGCCAGGTTTCTTCTGACTTTCTCTCTAATTGCAGTACTGCTCTGGTGGAGCGCCACCTACAGTGGAGGAACAAGACTGCACCTTCCTATATGTTCCCCCATGTTTAGTGTGACCAGAGAATCAGTACCGGTGTCCATCCCCCCCCCAGACTGTCTTGTGTCCATCCCCCCCAGACTGTCTTGTGTCCATCCCCCCCCAGACTGTCTTGTGTCCATCCATCCCCCCCCAGACTGTCTTGTATCCATCCCCCCCCCCCAGACTGTCTTGTGTCCATCCCCCCCCCAGACTGTCTTGTGTCCATCCCCCCCCAGACTGTCTTGTGTCCATCCCCCCCAGACTGTCTTGTGTCCATCCCCCCCAGACTGTCTTGTGTCCATCCCCCCCCAGACTGTCTTGTGTCCATCCATCCCCCCCCAGACTGTCTTGTATCCATCCCCCCCCCAGACTGTCTTGTGTCCATCCCCCCCCCAGACTGTCTTGTGTCCATCCCCCCCCAGACTGTCTTGTGTCCATCCCCCCCAGACTGTCTTGTGTCCATCCCCCCCAGACTGTCTTGTGTCCATCCCCCCCCAGACTGTCTTGTGTCCATCCCCCCCCAGACTGTCTTGTGTCCATCCCCCCCCCCCCAGACTGTCTTGTGTCCACCCCCCCAGACTGTCTTGTGTCCACCCCCCCCAGACTGTCTTGTGTCCACCCCCCCCCCAGACTGTCTTGTGTCCATCCCCCCCCAGACTGTCTTCATCCCCCCCCAGACTGTCTTGTGTTCATCCCCCCCCAGACTGTCTTGTGTTCATCCCCCCCAGATTGTCTTGTGTCCATCCTCCCTCCCCCAGACTGTCTTGTGTCCACCCCCCCAGACTGTCTTGTGTCCACCCCCCCCAGACTGTCTTGTGTCCATCCCCCCCCCCCCAGACTGTCTTGTGTCCACCCCCCCCCCCAGACTGTCTTGTGTCCATCCCCCCCAGACTGTCTTGTGTCCATCCCCCCCAGACTGTCTTGTGTCCATCCCCCCCCAGACTGTTTTGTGTCAATCCCCCCCAGACTGTCTTGTGTCCATCCCCCCCAGACTGTCTTGTGTCCATCCCCCCCAGACTGTCTTGTGTCCATCCTTCCCCCCCCAGACTGTCTTCTGTCCATCCCCCCCAGACTGTCTTGTGTCCATCCCCCCAGACTGTCTTGTGTCCAATCCCCCCCGACTGTCTTGTGTCCATCCTTCCCCCCCCCGACTGTCTTGTGTCCATCCTTCCCCCCCCCCCCAGACTGTCTTGTGTCCATCCCAACCAGACTGTCTTGTGTCTATCCCCCCCAGACTGTCTTGTGTCCATCCTTCCCCCTAGACTGTCTTGTGTCCAATCCCCCCCAGACTGTCTTGTGTCCATTCCCCCCCGACTGTCTTGTGTCCATCTCCCCCCCCCCCCCAGACTGTCTTGTGTCCATTCCCCCCCGACTGTCTTGTGTCCAATCCCCCCCCCCCCAGACTGTCTTGTGTCACTCCCCCCCCCAAACTGTCTTGTGTCCATCCTTCCCCCCCCAGACTGTCTTGTGTCCATCCTTCCCCCCCCCCCAGACTGTCTTGTGTCCATCCCCCCCAGACTATCTTGTGTCCATCCCCCCCAGACTATCTTGTGTCCATCCCCCCCCAGACTGTCTTGTGTCCATCCTTCCCCCCCCCAGACTGTCTTGTGTCTATTCCCCCCCCCCAGACTGTCTTGTGTCCATCCTTTCCCCCCTCCCAGACTGTCTTGTGTCCATCCCCCCCAGACTGTCTTGTGTCCAATCCCCCCCAGACTGTCTTGTGTCCATCCCCCCCCCCCCCGACTGTCTTGTGTCCATCCCCCCCCCCGACTGTCTTGTGTCCATCCCCCCCCAGACTGTCTTGTGTCCATCCCCCCCCAGACTGTCTTGTGTCCATCCCCCCCAGACTGTCTTGTGTCCATCCTCCCCCCCCCAGACTGTCTTGTGTCCATCCCCCCCCAGACTGTCTTGTGTCCATCCCCCCCGACTGTCTTGTGTCCATCCCCCTCAGACTGTCTTGTGTCCATCCTTCCCCCCCCAGACTGTCTTGTGTCCATCCCCCCCGACTGTCTTGTGTCCATTCCCCCGCCGACTGTCTTGTGTCCATCCTTCCCCCCCCCAGACTGTCTTGTGTCCATCCTTCCCCTCCCCAGACTGTCTTGTGTCCATCCCCCCCCAGACTGTCTTGTGGCCATCTCCCCCCCCCCACTGTCTTGTGTCCAATTCCCCCCCAGACTGTCTTGTGTCCAATTCCCCCCCAGACTGTCTTGTGTCCAATCCCCCCCAGACTGTCTTGTGTCCACCCCCCCAGACTGTCTTGTGTCTACCCCCCCCCCCAGACTGTCTTGTGTCCATCCTTCCCCTCCCCAGACTGTCTTGTGTCCATCCTTCTCCTCCCCAGACTGTCTTGTGGCCATCTCCCCCCCCAGACTGTCTTGTGTCCAATTCCCCCCCAGACTGTCTTGTGTCTACCCCCCCCCCAGACTGTCTTGTGTCTACCCCCCCCCCAGACTGTCTTGTGTCTACCCCCCCCAGACTGTCTTGTGTCTACCCCCCCCAGACTGTCTTGTGTCCATCCTTCCCCCCCCAGACTGTCTTGTGTCCATCCTTCCCCCCCCAGACTGTCTTGTGTCCATTCCCCCCCCAGACTGTCTTGTGTCCATTCCCCCCCCGACTGTCTTGTGTCCATCCCCCCCAGACTGTCTTGTGTCTATCCCCCCCCCAGACTGTCTTGTGTCCATCCTTCCCCCCCAGACTGTCTTGTGTCCATCCTTTCCCCCCCACACTGTCTTGTGTCCATCCTTTCCCCCCCCGACTGTCTTGTGTCCATCCCCCCCAGACTGTCTTGTGTCCAATCCCCCCCCAGACTGTCTTGTGTCCATCCCCCCAGACTGTCTTGTGTCCATCCCCCCCCCCAGACTGTCTTGTGTCCACCCCCCCCAGACTGTCTTGTGTCCATCCCCCCCCCGACTGTCTTGTGTCCATCCTTTCCCCCCCCAGACTGTCTTGTGTCCATCCTTCCCCCCCCAGACTGTCTTGTGTCCATCCCCCCCCCCAGACTGTCTTGTGTCCATCCCCTCCTAGACTGTCTTGTGTCCAATCCCCCCAGACTGTCTTGTGTCCATCCTTCCCCCCAGACTGTCTTGTGTCCATCCTTCCCCCCCCAGACTGTCTTGTGTCCATCCCCCCCCAGACTGTCTTGTGTCCATCCTCCCCCCCCTCCCCAGACTGTCTTGTGTCCATCCTCCCCCCCCTCCCCAGACTGTCTTGTGGCCATCTCCCCCCCCACTGTCTTGTGTTCAATTCCCCCCCAGACTGTCTTGTGTCCATCCCCCCCCCAGACTGTCTTGTGTCCATCCTCCCCCCCCCCCCCAGACTGTCTTGTATCCAATTCCCCACCCCCACACTGTCTTGGGTCCATCCTTCCCCCCCAGACTGTCTTGTGTCCATCCTTCCCCCCCAGACTGTCTTGTGTCCATCCTTCCCCCCCCAGACTGTCTTGTGTCCATCCCCCCCCCAGACTGTCTTGTGTCCATCCTTCCTCCCCAGACTGTCTTGTGTCCATCCCCCCCCAGACTGTCTTGTGTCCATCCTTCCCCACCCCCACACTGTCTTGTGTCCATCCCCCCCCCAGACTGTCTTGTGTCCATCCTTCCCCCCCAGACTGTCTTGTGTCCATCCTTCCCCCCCAGACTGTCTTGTGTCCATCCTTCCCCCCCAGACTGTCTTGTGTCCATCCTTCCCCCCCAGACTGTCTTGTGTCCATCCCCCCCCAGACTGTCTTGTGTCCACCCCCCCCCAGACTGTCTTGTGTCCACCCCCCCCAGACTGTCTTGTGTCCACCCCCCCCAGACTGTCTTGTGTCCATCCCCCCCCCCAGACTGTCTTGTGTCCATCCCCCCCCAGACTGTCTTGTGTCCATCCCCCCCCAGACTGTCTTGTGTCCATCCCCCCCCAGACTGTCTTGTGTCCATCCCCCCCCCCCGACTGTCTTGTGTCCATCCCCCCCCCCCAGACTGTCTTGTGTCCATCCCCCCCCCGACTGTCTTGTGTCCATCCTTCCCCCCCCCAGACTGTCTTGTGTCCATCCTTCCCCCCCCAGACTGTCTTGTGTCCATCCTTCCCCCCCCCAGACTGTCTTGTGTCCATCCCCCCCCAGACTGTCTTGTGTCCATCCCCCCCCAGACTGTCTTGTGTCCAATCCCCCCAGACTGTCTTGTGTCCATCCTTCCCCCCCCCAGACTGTCTTGTGTCCATCCCCCCCCAGACTGTCTTGTGTCCATCCTTCCCCCCAGACTGTCTTGTGTCCATCCCCCCAGACTGTCTTGTGTCCATCCCCCCAGACTGTCTTGTGTCCACCCCCCCAGACTGTCTTGTGTCCACCCCCCCAGACTGTCTTGTGTCCATCCTCTCCCCCCCCCCCCAGACTGTCTTGTGTCCATCCTCCCCCCCCAGACTGTCTTGTGTCCATCCCCCCCCCCAGACTGTCTTGTGTTCACCCCCCCCCCAGACTGTCTTGTGTTCACCCCCCCCCCAGACTGTCTTGTGCCCATCCCCCCCCAGACTGTCTTGTGCCCATCCCCCCCCAGACTGTCTTGTGTCCATCCCCCCCCCCAGACTGTCTTGTGTCCATCCCCCCCCCCCAGACTGTCTTGTGTCCATCCCCCCCCCCCCCAGACTGTCTTGTGTCCATCCCCCCCCCCCCCAGACTGTCTTGTGTCCACCCCCCCAGACTGTCTTGTGTCCACCCCCCCCAGACTGTCTTGTGTCCATCCCCCCCCAGACTGTTTTGTGTCCATCCCCCCCCCAGACTGTCTTGTGTCCATTCCCCCCCAGACTGTCTTGTGTCCATCCCCCCCCAGACTGTCTTGTGTCCATCTCCCCAGACTGTCTTGTGTCCATCTCCCCAGACTGTCTTGTGTCCATCCCCCCAGACTGTCTTGTGTCCATCCTTCCACCCCCCCAGACTGTCTTGTGTCCATTCCCCCCCGACTGTCTTGTGTCCATCCCCCCCCAGACTGTCTTGTGTCCATCCCCCCTCCCAGACTGTCTTGTGTCCACCCCCCAGACTGTCTTGTGTCCATTCCCCCCCCCCCCCAGACTGTCTTGTGTCCATCCCCCCCCCCAGACTGTCTTGTGTCCATCCCCCCCAGACTGTCTTGTGTCCATTCCCCCCCCGACTGTCTTGTGTCCATCCCCCCCCCAGACTGTCTTGTGTCCATCCCCCCCCAGACTGTCTTGTGTCCATCCCCCCCCCCAGACTGTCTTGTGTCCACCCCCCCCAGACTGTCTTGTGTCCACCCCCCCCCCAGACTGCCTTGTGTCCACCCCCCCCAGACAGTCTTGTGTCCACCCCCCCCCCAGACTGTCTTGTGTCCACCCCCCCCCAGACTGTCTTGTGTCCATCCTTCCCCCCCCCAGACTGTCTTGTGTCCATCCCCCCCCCCAGACTGTCTTGTATCTAATTCCCCACCCCCACACTGTCTTGTGTCCATCCTTCCCCCCCAGACTGTCTTGTGTCCATCCCCCCCCCCAGACTGTCTTGTGTCCATCCCCCACCCCCAGACTGTCTTGTGTCCACCCCCCCCCCAGACTGTCTTGTGTCCATCCCACCCCCAGACTGTCTTGTGTCCACCCCCCCCCAGACTGTCTTGTGTCCATCCTTCCCCTCCCCAGACTGTCTTGTGTCCATCCCCCCCCCCCCCCCAGACTGTCTTGTGTCCATCCCCCCAGACTGTCTTGTGTCCATCCCCCCCAGACTGTCTTGTGTCCATCCCCCCCAGACTGTCTTGTGTCCATCCCCCCCAGACTGTCTTGTGTCCATCCCCCCAGACTGTCTTGTGTCCACCCCCCCAGACTGTCTTGTGTCCATCCTCCCCCCCCTCCCCAGACTGTCTTGTGTCCACCCCCCCAGACTGTCTTGTGTCCACCCCCCCAGACTGTCTTGTGTCCATCCCCCCTAGACTGTCTTGTGTCCACCCCCCCAGACTGTCTTGTGTCCATCCCCCCCCCCCAGACTGTCTTGTGTCCATCCCCCCCCCAGACTGTCTTGTGTCCACCCCCCCCCCCAGACTGTCTTGTGCCCATCCCCCCCCAGACTGTCTTGTGCCCATCCCCCCCCCCAGACTGTCTTGTGCCCATCCCCCCCCCAGACTGTCTTGTGTCCATCCCCCCCCCCCAGACTGTCTTGTGTCCATCCCCCCCCCCAGACTGTCTTGTGTCCCCCCCCCCCAGACTGTCTTGTGTCCATCCCCCCCCCCCAGACTGTCTTGTGTCCACCCCCCCAGACTGTCTTGTGTCCACCCCCCCCCAGACTGTCTTGTGTCCTCCCCCCCCCCCAGACTGTCTTGTGTCCACCCTTCCCCCCCCCAGACTGTCTTGTGTCCATCCATCCCCCCAGACTGTCTTGTGTCCATCCTCCCCCCCCCCCAGACTGTCTTGTGTCCACCCCCCCAGACTGTCTTGTGTCCATCCTCCCCCCCCAGACTGTCTTGTGTCCATCCCCCCCCCCAGACTGTCTTGTGTCCATCCCCCCCCCCCAGACTGTCTTGTGTCCACCCCCCCCCCAGACTGTCTTGTGTCCACCCCCCCCCCAAACTGTCTTGTGTCCATCCTTCCCCCCCCAGACTGTCTTGTGTCCCCCCCCCCCTCTAATGTGATGTTGGACATATCGGGGGAATCATTTGACAATTTATTGAGAATTATTATCGGTAACATTTCTTCTTCTTCTCTTCCAGTGAAGCGCCTGTGTGCCAATGTGACTTGTCTAGAGCTAGAAGTACCTACCTGTCCCCCAGACTCAGTGCTCACCAAGCCTCATACCCCCTATGGAGAATGTTGCCCCACCATCCCCCGCTACTGTACATGTAACTTTGATCGTTGTGTGAAGGACTGTCCGAATGGGAAAAGAAAGGTCACTATTTGGAAGACGAAGGGGGAGCCGGGATCGTGCTGCGACCTAAACCTATGCTTGCTCTGATCGAATAATCCCGACAGATGGAAGCTTGTGGCCAAACATGAAGAGCTGTGATTTCTCAGTTGTCTTAATTATCGATCAGCTTGATGTTATAATCTCTAATATCTCGTATATACCGGTTTAGAGATCGCTACTTATAGAGAGATTTCTTCATATAACCAATTCGAGGAATTCTCAGGGGAGGGTCTATGTTGACCCCCCCGGGTACATAACTCCGCCCCCGGTAAAATAAATACCTGATCAGTTCAGTAACAAGTTCACTTTTCTTTATGTACTTCCATTCCGCCCATCCCCCCTCCAATCCCCCCGAAGCCCCAATCAGACATCCGCACGACCAAAACTTTTCTTTCATTTCAACTCCGTAATAAACTCATTTCCTTTAGATAAATTCGTTTTCTGAATTTGTTTAGTTCCATTTATTTGTTTTCGAAATCGATTGGAATTTTCCAAATTCAGCCGAACGTAATTCAATTCAAACGGAATTTGGAAAATTTGAATCGGTGATCCAATTATATTGCAATATATTTACATTTCATGTTTGTTTCAATTCAAATTTCGTTATTTGGGAGGATCTGTCTGCAATCAGTATTATTGTGATTTGCAATTCGGATGCATCTGAATTTTGATTGGGAAGAAATGAATGTCACATGTCCGGCCCTAACGCTGAGCTGGGGGCATTTGTATGGCGCCCCCCGGAGTCAATACTTTGTAGAACCCCCTTTCTCTACAAGTCTTTTTGCTGTCTGGTGTGTTCCTTGGCCTTCATGATGCTGTTTGTTCACTAAGGTTCTCTAACAAACCTCTGAGGGCTTCACAGAACAGCTGTATTTATACTGAGATTAAATTACACACAGGTGGACTCTATTTACTAATCAGGTGACTTCTGAAGGCAATTGGTTCCCCTAGATTTTAGTTAGGGGTATCAGAGTAAAGGGGGCTGAATACAAATGTCCCTCCCCCCCCACTTTTCACATATTTATTTGTATCATTTATCATTTTCCTTCCACTTCACAATTATGTGACACTTTGTGTTGGTCTATCACATAAAATCCCAATAAAATACATTTACGTTTTTGGTTGTAACAAAATGTGGAGAATTTTCAAGGGGTATGAATACTTTTTCAAGGCACTGTCTATGGGGTGTTGTGAGCTCCTGTGGGGTGCTGGGATTTTATTTATGATATAAAATGTTATATTTAGGTCTATGGCTTGGATTGTAAGCTCTTATGAGCAGAGCCCTCTTGTATTGTCCCTGTACTGTCCTCCTTTTATATTGTAAAGTGCTGCATAAACGACTTGGCACCATATAAATCCTGTATAATAATAATAATAATGATAATAATAATAATAATATGGCTGCCCCGGTTCAGACACGGAGCTCCCCGGCACATATTTCAATGTACGGCACCAGAACGGCCGATTTCCTCCTTTGATTATCCAACAAATCAGCAGAAATGTGAAATATACCGGCCATGTCTATATCTATAGTATTTCTAGCTGCACCACACCGGGGCCCGGCTTCCCATTGGAAGAAGTCCCTTTCATTGTCCTTGTGTGTCGGGTGTTGCCCTCATCTGTCCAATCCAGGTAAATGTCTGCTGTGTGGAGGGACAATTCACCATAAAGCTGCCAATTTCCTAATGAAGTGGACGATTCTCGCCCATTGGGTGACCCTGCTGGCTGCCTCTCGCCTGACATTCCGCAACTGAAAAATCAAAGGAATGTTGTTGGCTGAACAAGGCCGGTATCCAATCAGATGCTTGCAATGTTTCTGGTCTCTGGACAGCTGGTGGGGCCGCAGCTGGAGATTTGTCCATCAGCACCTTGCAGCAAGAATGGAGGGAATGGCCCGGGGGGACTGCTTTGTATTGCTGTGCGAAGAATGTCAGCGCTAACCTTCCACAAATGTGAATTCAATGAATAAATCTTCGTTTGGTCATCCCAGCAGAAACTTTGTCTGTCTTGCTGTTTGCTGTGGCCTTTAATGCTGACTTGTATTATCATCAAGATGTCAAGTCGCAGAGGACGAGGCGTACGCACAATGACTGAATCCCCAAGCAGAAAACACAGGCCTTCCTCCTCTGGAGCTGTCAGCCCACATTACACCAACGGAGGACCAGATCCACCAGGACACCGGTGATATTTCTGCTCCTTATATTCCCGAATGAGCCTCACAGTTGTGTTCCTGACAAATCACTGCAGAGCCCATCTACAACCTCCGAAACATCTGAACATCAGCTTTAATGTTGGATCTCATTAGGTAACGGTAAGAGGCTGCCGGTATGACATGAGATATAAGAAGGTGTATAAATGACATATCCCACCCGTCTACAGCCTTCGACCCTTGTCCCTAGGCCTTCCATCTACAGCCTCCGACTCCTGTCCCTATTCTTCCCACCTTCACCCATCTACAGCCTCCAACTCCTGTCCCTAGTCTTCTCACCTCCACCCATCTACAGCCTCCAACTCCTGTCCCTAGTGTTCTCACCTCCACCCATCTACAGCCTCCAACTCCTGTCCCTAGTCTTCCCACCTTCACCCATCTACAGCCTCTAACTCCTGTCCCTAGTCTTCTCACCTCCACCCATCTACAGCCTCCAACTCCTGTCCCTAGTCTTCTCACCTCCACCCATCTACAGCCTCCAACTCCGGTCCCTAGTCCTTCCATCTACAGCCTCCGACTCCTGTCCCTATTCTTCCCACCTTCACCCATATACAGCCTCCAACTCCTGTCCCTAGTCTTCTCACCTCCACCCATCTACAGCCTCCAACTCCTGTCCCTAGTCTTCTCACCTCCACCCATCTACAGCCTCCAACTCCGGTCCCTAGTCCTTCCATCTACAGCCTCCGACTCCTGTCCCTATTCTTCCCACCTCCACCCATCTACAGCCTCCAACTCCTGTCCCTAGTCTTCCCACCTTCACCCATCTACAGCCTCCAACTCCTGTCCCTAGTCTTCTCACCTCCACCCATCTACAGCCTCCAACTCCTGTCCCTAGTCTTCTCACCTCCACCCATCTACAGCCTCCAACTCCGGTCCCTAGTCCTTCCATCTACAGCCTCCGACTCCTGTCCCTATTCTTCCCACCTTCACCCATATACAGCCTCCAACTCCTGTCCCTAGTCTTCTCACCTCCACCCATCTACAGCCTCCAAATCCTGTCCCTAGCCTTCCCACCTTCACCCATCTACAGCCTCCAACTCCTGTCCCTAGTCTTCTCACCTCCACCCATCTGCAGCCTCCAACTCCTGTCCCTAGTCTTCTCACCTCCACCCATCTACAGCCTCCAACTCCGGTCCCTAGTCCTTCCATCTACAGCCTCCAACTCCTGTCCCTAGTCTTCTCACCTCCACCCATCTACAGCCTCCAACTCCGGTCCCTAGTCCTTCCATCTACAGCCTCCAACTCCTGTCCCTAGTCTTCTCACCTCCACCCATCTACAGCCTCCAACTCCTGTCCTTAGTCTTCAAACCTTCACTCATCTACAGCCTCCAACTCCTGTCCCTAGTCTTCTCACCTTCACCCATCTACAGCCTCCAACTCCTGTCCCTAGTCTTCCCACCTTCACTCAGCTACAGCCTCCGATTCCTGTCCCTAGTCTTCCCACCTTCACCCATCTACAGCCTCCAACTCCTGTCCCTAGTCTTCTCACCTCCACCCATCTACAGCCTCCAACTCCGGTCCCTAGTCCTTCCATCTACAGCCTCCAACTCCTGTCCCTAGTCTTCTCACCTCCACCCATCTACAGCCTCCAACTCCTGTCCTTAGTCTTCAAACCTTCACCCATCTACAGCCTCCAACTCCGGTCCCTAGTCCTTCCATCTACAGCCTCCAACTCCTGTCCCTAGTCTTCTCACCTCCACCCATCTACAGCCTCCAACTCCGGTCCCTAGTCCTTCCATCTACAGCCTCCGACTCCTGTCCCTATTCTTCCCACCTTCACCCATATACAGCCTCCAACTCCTGTCCCTAGTCTTCTCACCTCCACCCATCTACAGCCTCCAAATCCTGTCCCTAGCCTTCCCACCTTCACCCATCTACAGCCTCCAACTCCTGTCCCTAGTCTTCTCACCTCCACCCATCTGCAGCCTCCAACTCCTGTCCCTAGTCTTCTCACCTCCACCCATCTACAGCCTCCAACTCCGGTCCCTAGTCCTTCCATCTACAGCCTCCAACTCCTGTCCCTAGTCTTCTCACCTCCACCCATCTACAGCCTCCAACTCCGGTCCCTAGTCCTTCCATCTACAGCCTCCAACTCCTGTCCCTAGTCTTCTCACCTCCACCCATCTACAGCTTCCAACTCATGTCCCTAGTCTTCCCACCTTCACCCATCTACAGCCTCCAACTCCTGTCCCTAGTCTTCCCACCTTCACCCATCTACAGCCTCCAACTCCTGTCCCTAGTCTTCTCACCTCCACCCATCTACAGCCTCCAACTCCTGTCCCTAGTCTTCCCACCTTCACCCATCTACAGCCTCCGACTCCTGTCCCTATTCTTCCCACCTTCACCCAGCTACAGCCTCCAACTCCTGTCCCTATTCTTCCCACCTTCACCCACCCATCTACAGCCCCCAACCCCTGTCCCTAGTCTTCCCACCTTCACCCATCCACAGCCTCCGACTCCTGTCCCTAGTCTTCCCACCTTCACCCATCCACAGCCTCCGACTCCTGTCCCTAGTCTTCTCACCTCCACCCATCTACAGCCTCCAACTCCTGTCCCTATTCTTCCCACCTTCACCCACCCATCTACAGCCTCCAACCCCTGTCCCTAGTCTTCTCACCTCCACCCATCTACAGCCTTCAACTCCTGTCCCTAGTCTTCCCACCTTCACCCATCCACAGCCTCCAACTCCTGTCCCTAGTCTTCCCACCTTCACCCATCTGCAGCCTCCAACTCCTGTCCCTAGTCTTCCCACCTTCACCCATCTACAGCCTCCAACTCCTGTCCCTAGTCTTCCCACCTTCACCCATCCACAGCCTCCGACTCCTGTCCCTAGTCTTCCCACCTTCACCCATCCACAGCCTCCGACTCCTGTCCCTAGTCTTCTCACCTCCACCCAGCTACAGCCTCCAACTCCTGTCCCTAGTCTTCTTACCTCCACCCATCTACAGCCTCCAACTCCTGACGGTCTTAGACAGCCATAGACAATCATAGACGGTTGGAATCTCAGCCAGTTCAGCAGGGACCCGCCGAGATTGGAACCATGTATGGGCAGCCTGATTATACCCTAGTTGATCAATCAACTTGGGTACCACCAGCATGTCAGAATTCTAGCATGTGATTTTTGCCAGTGGCTATATCCGACAGCAGTAACCAATGTGCTCCCCAGTGCCCCCCAGCTGGCAGAATACAATAGTGCAGCAGGAGGCATTCCGAGGTGGAAGGAAAGAAAATTTTATCATCTAGCGCCAATCTTACACATATGGGATGGTGGATTTGTCCACCGAAAGTGTATTTCCACGATTGTAGTCAGATTGAAGAACCCCCACCATATAGGTGTTGTGTTCCTATTCTCACACAGAGTCCAAAACTGAATTTAATAAAAGTGATTGGAAAGACGTAACAAGGATATCAGATGGTCGGTGGGATCCCGTTTTGTGGAAATACAATGTATGACCTTCTTTTGGGCCAGCAGGAGAAGATCAGTGGCTGGGATCACAGGTGTATGCTGGGTACAAAGAAATGACGGGCTGGGAATCCCCATATCCAAGGTGACCACTCTACTGGAGCTCAGGAGCAGAGCAGCTTTCTCCTCAGGTATGAATAAAATATCGCCAATGACCAAAACCAGCCGCGGATCGGACGTCTCTTTATTGGATGTACGACATAAGGAAGGACAATTACAGGCATTGCATTATGCAATCATACAATACAGACGAGACATTGGACACATCCAATCCCGCAATCCGCATCTACAAACATCCTTCTATAGTCCTCAGACATGGCACTGAAATATTTGTCACTCCTCCCCCTCCCACCAACACTCAGTTCTCAACATTTAGAGGGGAGTACCTGCCCACCGCCCCCCCCTTCCCTTACCCCCCCGATCGCCAACAACACTTCAGATGGAGAATCTCCATATTCCCGTTAATGTGGTCCAGGATCATCTCATTATGACAGGTTCTCATGTGCTGGACCCGCCCACTAATCTTAACGCCAAGTATGGCGCATGTGAGGAGGAACCCCGCTAGGGTGGTGCCTGCCAGACACACCTCCTGAGATCACTGAGGACCCCGGCCAGGTCACATGGCGGAGGATGGACGGAGGTGTAAATCCCAGGTCTGTGTTAGTATTGGGGGGAGGGGAGGCAGTTTTTGGGGCAAAAGTACATTTCCAATATGAAGGAAAATTGTCACAAAGTAAAGGACCTGTGTGACTAGGCTTTGATGGAAGCAGCTCACTCCTTCAACACATACATCAATAAACAGAACAATAAGAGAGAATAAATGGGGCAAACTACAGAAATAGCCAATAGAAGTGACTGACAGGGACCTACAGACAAGTTTTATTATAAAGCGGTGGTCATCAAACCAGTCCTCAGGGCCCACTAACAGGCCAGGTTGGCAAGATAACTGAAATACAATCACAGGTGATATCATTTACTGCTCAGTATTCTGGTCTGCATCTCCCCAAGGTAATACAGAAAACCTGGCCTGTTAGTGGGCCCTGAGGACGGGGTTGATGACCACTGTTATAAAGTATTGATAGAAAATGTCTGAAACCTCTGTCAGGTTTTTATTGCTGTCGGGGTACCTGCTGGAGTCACCTTCCACTACCAGGCTTTCTCTCACCCACCTCCCTCCAACCACCTTCCTCCACCAGCCTTCCTCCCACCCACCTCCCTCCAACCACCTTTCTACCACCCATCTTCCATCCACCCACCTTCCTCCACCAGCCATCCTCCCACCCACCTCCCTCCAACCACCTTTCTACCACCCATCTTCCATCCACCCACCTTCCTCCACCAGCCATCCTCCCACCCACCTCCCTCCAACCACCTTCCTCCACCCACCTCCCTCCAACCCCCTTTCTACCACCCATCTTCCATCCACCCACCTTCCTCCACCCGCCTCCCTCCAACCACCTTCCTCCACCCACCTCCTTCCAACCACCTTCCTCCACCAGCCTTCCTAACACCCACCTCCCTCCAACCACCTTTCTACCACCCATCTTCCTTCACCCACCTTTCTCCCACCCTCCTTCCTCTAACCACCTTCCTACCACCCTCCTTCCTCTAACCACCTTCCTACCACCCATCTTCCATCCACCCACCTTCCTTCACCCGCCTTTCTCCCACCCATCTTCCATCCAACCATCTTCCATCCAACCACCTTCCTCCACCTGCCTTCCTCTAACCACCTTCCTACCACCCATCTTCCATCCACCCACCTTCCTTCACCCGCCTTTCTCCCACCCATCTTCCATCCAACCACCTTACTCCACCCGCCTTCCTCTAACCACCTTCCTACCACCCATCTTCCATCCACCCACCTTCCTTCACCCACCTTTCTCCCACCCATCTTCCATCCAACCACCTTCCTCCACCCGCCTTCCTCTAACCACCTTCCTACCACCCATCTTCCATCCACCCACCTTCCTTCACCCGCCATCCTCCCACCCACCTCCCTCCAACCACCTTTCTACACCCATCTTCCATCCAACCACCTTCCTCTAACCACCTTCCTACCACCCATTTTCTGTCCACCCACCTCCTTCTACCTGCCTTTCTCCCACCCGCCTTCCTCCCACCCACCTCCCTCCAACCACCTTTCTACAACCCATCTTCCATCCACCCACCTTCCTCCACCAGCCTTCCTTCACCCACCTTTCTCCCACCCATCTTCCTTCCACCCACCTTCGTCCACCCAGCTTCCTCCGCCCGCCTCCTTCTACCCGCCTTCCTCCAGCTAATGCAATAGGCTGCGCACACCTATGGGTGGTCCTCATAGACTTTAGATGGGACCATTCCTGGAACTGATGTATGACATACGGACTGTACAGGGCACATCAAGTACTATTTCCACTTCCTTGGAACTGACATTGCCGTAACTTATAAAATAAACCCTTCTCTTACATAAGGAACAGGTCCACTTTAATGTTCATTCATTCTCCCTATACAATAAATGTTGTTTAGTTTGTAAAATTCAATACAATTAAACTACCAATAAAAATGTATGTGATTTGAAGGACACGCCTACTTCCTGTACCTAAGTGTTGGACAAAATGAAGACCCGCCCCCTACCCTCCTGAGCCTACCCCGGATATACCAGATATACCCCAGTCTGTGCAAAATCCTGCCTATTGTTCCAGAGTCCTGAGTCCGGCTCTGTGCAGCAATGTGCAGGTCATCGGAAGTCTTACTTATTATTCAGAAATGACATCTATATATTTTTTACTTGGGTGTTAATTAAAGAATGAGTCTTTTCCGAGCTGTGCCCACACCCAGTCCCTGAACCCAGCCAATAGAATTCCTTCCCTCTCACAGGTAACCCCCATACACCTCTCTGAGGTCTGACCCTACCTGGTCATTTCCAATGATGTCCCACCACCCAACTGGACCATCCATAGGAGGATGTGGAGTCCAGGACACCACGGAGTCATGTGACCTGAATGGAAGACTGCAGTCAGTAGTAAGATGTTGGGGGAAGGGGAGGGACTGAGAAACTTGCAGGCATTCATAAAGTCCACCTTACATACAAACTTATTACTGCCAGTAGGCCAGCTCTGAATATTATAATAAATATGGCAGTTTTGGGTTACTCACCTGATACGGGTCTATAAATGATCCAATAGCATAGATCCTTATCTAAAGAGACCCTGTCACCATTCCTAATCAGTGCAAAGGTCTGTGTACTGCCCATCCTCCAACCACTTTATACACCCCTCTCCAGAAATTCCCAGACACTCCATGTTCTACGGCCCCTTCTGCTTCCAGGGATAGGGGGTCACGTGAGAAGAAGGGTCGTGTCCCAAATGGTCGAGTCCCTGAGATCTGACACCAGGCAGAGGCGTAACTGGAACCTTCAGGGGCCTGGTGTAAGAAACCATGAAGGGCCCCACTGACCCTCAGCCGGGGCCCTTCCCCCCGAGCCTGGGGTTCTTTACTCCTGTTGCGGGGCCCTTTACCATGTTCTGCCCCTTTCACATGTTCTGTAGTGTCGTATTGGGGACCCCCATGGTGGTGGAATGGCAGGGGCTGGTCACAAGTGTGACCTTTGTGACCCTGGTAGTTCCGCAAAAGGTAATTTTTGTATTTTGTAAATTTTTTTTTCAACCATTTTATTTATTTTACAATTTTTGTTTGTATTATTATTTACAATTGTTTTAGGAGCCACGTTGGGGGGCTTCGGTGAGATATTGGGGGTCTAAACAGACTGCTGATGTTTCATCTTTAAGACAGAGAAAGGAGATAGAGGACACAATCTAGCCTCAGAAGGAATGGACAGGAAGAGCTCTGTACAGAGGCTTCCCCTTCATTCATAAACTCAGTTTACTTTATTTCAGTTATGAATGGACACAGTGAGTGCGCTACTGATCACGGACTTTGCTTATTCAGAAAATGGAGGGGCCAGCGAATGACACATTTACCAGCCCCTTCCCCACTCTCCATCCTGACAGCATCCCCCACAAGAAAGAGCAGAGGGTGGGGGCAGGGGGAGCACACAGGGGCCCGGGGCACCAGGAGATAAGTAACCTGGATATAGAGGAATCAATCTCTACGTTTTCCTCCTACAGCCTCTGAATGCCTGCAGGAGGGAGAGGAGGAGAAGTGGGGGGCTGCAGGAGGAATACGGAGGGGATCTGTTCCGCTGTATCCCGCTTTGCCTGATGGAGGGTCCTGCAAGGCTCAGAAACGTTGCTATTTGCTGTGATTAATGAATAAAGCTTTGGACCCATTCTGGAGATCCATGGTGTGCTGGTGACATTTTCCCGCTGTTCCTCTATATGCCACCTCCTCTATCCAGGTGTACAGGGGAGCCGCATGGGTCACAATTGCCATCCCTGCGACCCATATAGCTATGCCAATGACTCCAGGGATTTTGGTACCAGCCACATGGGAGGAAGGAGTGTTGGGGGAGTACTGAAGAGGTAAGTACACATTGGGATGGACTTTATACAGACATTGCAACTTTGTCCTGAATGGGAAAGATGACATGGTCCCTTTAAAGAAAACCTTTACAAAAGATATGTATATATATATTTTGCTCACCCCCCAAAAAAAATACTAGTCTGTCTCTGACTTCAATACTTTCAAAGCCACTGACCTGGAACAAGCATGAAGATTAGTGAGGTGAAACTTTTCCAGGTCGGTGCCGCTGAAATATTGAAGGTTGTGGATCAACCGCCAGGCCCCTTACAGAAGAAGTGGTCATCAGAGGCAGCATCCATATTTATCTCAGTGTATGCTTCCACCTCATCATTCAGAATCGGCTACATGGTGGTGGGTGACACAACTATCGTCTTCTCTTGTATAGTCTTTATTGGTGGGATCTCACTGGTGATGATCTGCTGCTCTGCTCCCTAAATATGGGGTCATCTGGCTTGTTTTTCAGCTAGACATGTACCAACCCTCCCGTTTTAATCTCTTCCACCAACCCTCTCTCTCCCATCTCTTCCACCAACCCTCTCTCTCTCATCTCTTCCACCAACCCTCTCTCTCTCATCTCTTCCACCAACCCTCTCTCTCTCATCTCTTCCACCAACCCTCCCTCTCCGATCTTTTCCTTCCTTTGAAATGTTGACCATTCATGGCCATGGTGGAGCTGGGAACCAATACACAGAGACCTCTCCATCCCAGTCCTTACGTTTGAAGCTACAGATTGGTTTCTCTTATTGCCACTGGAAAGGAAGCTATTTGGTTGGGGTAACCCTTTACTAAGAGAGCTATGGGCAAAGAGAAGTAACCATTGTCATCCAATCAGCATCCAGCGTTCATTGTCCTGACCTCTGTAAACCGATAAAGGTCCAATCTGCTGCTTTGGGCTGGTACATTGAGCTCACAATCATTGCTCTTTATAGTTCCATAAGGGCCCACATGTGCAGTTCCTACTTCTCATCCTCATCCTCATCTTCATCCTTACTTGGCGCACATCTTTGGAAACAGTGCACAGTTGTCGCCAGGAAGAAGCTGGAGAAAATGGCAGCGATGGACACAGCGACTCCGGAGAAGATAATGATCAGGAAGTCGGTCAATGACAGGCTGAATTTGCATTCACTGAAGCTGATATCGGACAGCTCATGTAGGAAGACTTTTCGATCCTCTAAGATGCACTGAATTTCCTCCACACCTGGGAGAGAAAGAGAGAAGTATGAGACTGAGAGCCGTAAGGGCCACCGGGATTGTACAAGAGACTGACAAAACACACCCAACCTTCATCCAGACCTACAGCACTGTGTTCTCCTGAGACGTGTAAAATCTCGATTGGTTCCCTCTAAACCAGACCTAGCCTCAGATATCATTTATTTCCAGGTGTGGTGTGGAAAAGTGCACCTCATGCGGGTATTTGTAGGAAGTGTTGGGCTGCAGTCTGTTTGCTGACCTGAAGGTGGCACTGTGCCACTTCTTCATGCTGGTAGGAAGCCACTGGAGACTAATGTGACCCTTATTATGGGCTCCAGGCTGCCATCTTGGGGAGGGTGGCATCTCCTAGTGAATGCCAAAATTAGATGCAAGGTTTGGGTGCCTGTCTTGACACAGATGTGTTTAAATAGCAGATTCTTCCTCATTCAGTGTTCGGGGGAAGGTCTTGGATAAAGTTTCATTTGTTAGAGAGAGGGTAGGAGCAGCGATAGGGAGAGGCATGTGGAGGGAAAGGGACAACTTTTCAAAATATAGGCATTGGAGGGGGTATTATATAAATTGGCACACTATCAGATCCCCAAATACATATCCAATAACTACATGGCTGTAAGGGGACTTCTATTTGTGTCCCCAATAGTGAATGTACAACACATATACAACTCCAAGAGCATTTCATTACAAATTCATATAAAAGGAGTTTTTTTTACCCAAAAATACATATCACAAACATAGTTAAAAAGCAGCATAGTGATAGAGGCATAGTTGTCAATATATTGAGGTCAGTACTATAGTTGGGCTACGCGTTTCGTTGAACAAACCACTTAATCAGGATCCTTTGAAGCCTCATGAATATTGTTGCTGAGATATATTTGTACTGTAAAAACAAAAAAATCATAAACATGATACAAATAATTTCCAATCATTTATATAGAAAAGAATATATCACACAAATAAACAGCCAACACAAATGTCCCTGACAGCTGAGCAGAATTATAGGGCTCTGATAATGTTGAGTGTTATATATATATATAAATAGAGACTATCACTTTAAGAGTTTGTAATGCACTTGCTTGTTTTATTTTTTAGACACAGAGTTTTCATTCTATGATGACCGTCACCGCCAGATAAGAAGCAGCAGTTTACCCTCTTTTTGGACAGTCTTATCTAGCTGGTCTGATCCAGTACTGTCATGGCGGCGCCCATGGTTTCTTTCACTTTCTATCAGTCACATGATGTAACCACCTATTTAACTGTTCCCTTGCTTTAAGGAGATATGAGTGCTGATTGGACTAAACTATACGGTCACACCTATAACACGCCTAGATCTTGTGCGTAGACACTTCCTTCTTTGTTCGGCCCGGTAGGGCTGGGTATCGGTGTGTGTTGTGTCTCTCCACTGCAGTGTATGAATAAAGCACCTTTATTTTCTTTTCTATCGATTTGGATCCACTATCTCATCTGAACAGTCTTGTTTGGAGACTCCCTAACCTGATTTAACACAGCAAAAAGAAAAGAAAAAAAAGTGTCTTTTCTGCCAGTTTCCTGGAACTGTCACCCACTATCAGATGAGCAACTGCAAGGACTCAGGGTGACCCAGAACTCTGATACCCCCTCCAAGCAACGTGTCCCTCATAGAACTCCGATATCTCTACAAGCAACCTGCTCCTCATAGAACTCTGATACCCCTCCAAGCAACATGCTCCTCGTAGTACTCTGATATCTCTCCAGGCAACGTGTCCCTCACAGAACTCTGATACCCCTCCAAGCAACGTGCTCCTCATAGAACTCTGATACCCCTCCAAGCAACGTGCTCCTCATAGAACTCTGATACCCCTCCAAGCAACGTGCTCCCCATAGATCTCTGATACCCCTCCAAGCAACGCGCTCCTCATAGAACTCCGATACCCCTCCAAGCAACGTGCTCCTCATAGAACTCTGATACCCCCTCCAAGCAACGTGCTCCCCATAGAACTCTGATACCCCTCCAAGCAACGTGTCCCTCATAGAACTCCGATACCCCCTCCAAGCATTGTGTCCCTCATAGAACTCTGATACCTCTCCAAGCAACGTGTCCCTCTTAGAACTCTGATACCCCTCCAAGCAACGTGTCCCTCATAGAACTCTGATAGCTCTCCAAGCAACATGTCCCTCATAGAACTCTGATACCCCTCCAAGCAACGTGTCCCTCATAGAACTCTGATATCTCTCCAAGCAACGTGTCCCTCATAGAACTCCGATACCCCTCCAAGCAACGTGCTCCTCGTAGTATTCTGATATCTCTCCAGGCAACATGTCCCTCACAGAACTCTGATACCCCTCCAAGCTACGTGTCCCTCATAGAACTCTGATACCCCTCCAAGCAACGTGTCCCTCATAGAACTCTGATAACCCCTCCAACCAACGTGCTCCTCATAGAACTCTGATACCCCTCCAAGCAACATGCTCCTCGTAGTACTCTGATATCTCTCAAAGCATTGTGCTCCCCATAGAACTCTGATACCCCCTCCAACCAACGTGCTCCTCATAGAGCTCTGATACCCCCTCCAGGAAAAGTGCTCCTCATAGAACTCTGATACCCCCTCCAAGCAACATGCTCCTCATAGAACTCTGATACCCCCTCCAAGCAACGTGCTCCTCACAGAACTCTGATACCCCTCCAAGCAACGTGTCCCTCATAGAACTCTGATACCCCCTCCAAGCAACGTGCTTCTCATAGAGCTCTGATACCCCCTCTAGGAAAAGTGCTCCTCATAGAACTCTGATACCCCTCCAAGCAACGTGTCCCTCATAGAACTCCGATACCCCTCCAAGCAACGTGCTCCTCATATAACTCTGATACCCCCTCCAAGCAACGTGCTCCTCATAGAACTCTGATACCCCCTCCAAGCAACGTGTCCCTCATAGAACTCCCATACCCCTCCAAGCATTGTGCTCCCCATAGAACTCTGATACCCCCTCCAAGCAACTTGCTCCTCATAGAACTCTGATATCTCTCCAAGCAACATGACCCTCAAAGAACTTTGATACCCCTCCAAGCAACGTGTCCCTCATAGAACTCCGATATCTCTCCAAGCAACGTGCTCCTCATAGAACTCTGATACCCCCTCCAAGCAACGTGTCCCTCATAGAACTCCGATATCTCTCCAAGCAACGTGTCCCTCATAGAACTCTGATACCCCTGCAAGCAACGTGTCCCTCATAGAACTCCGATACCCCTACAAGCAACGTGCTCCTCGTAGTACTCTGATAGCTCTCCAAGCAACGTGTCCCTCACAGAACTCTGATACCCCTCCAAGCAACGTGTCCCTCATAGAACTCTGATAACCCCTCCAACCAACGTGCTCCTCACAGAACTCTGATACCCCCTCCAAGCAACATGCTCCTCATAGTACTCTGATATCTCTCCAAGAATTGTGCTCCCCATAGAACTCTGATACCCCCTCCAAGCAACGTGCTCCTCATAGAGCTCTGATACCCCCTCCAGGAAAAGTGCTCCTCATAGAACTCTGATACGCCCTCCAAGCATTGTGCTCCTCATAGAACTCTGATACCCCCTCCAGGAAAAGTGCTCCTCATAGAACTCTGATACCCCTCCAAGCAACGTGTCCCTCATAGAACTCTGATACCCCCTCCAAGCAACGTGCTCCTCACAGAACTCCGATACCCCTCCAAGCAACGTGTCCCTCATAGAACTCCGATACCCCTCCAAGCAACATGCTCCTCATATAACTCTGATACCCCCTCCAAGTAACGTGTCCCTCATAGAACTCCCATACCCCTCCAAGCATTGTGCTCCCCATAGAACTCTGATACCTCTCCAAGCAGCATGCTCCTTGTAGTACTCTGATATCTCTCCAAGTAACGTGCTCCTCATAGAACTTTGATACCCCTCCAAGCAACATGCTCCTTGTAGTACTCTGATATCTCTCCAAGTAACGTGCTCCTCATAGAATTCTGATACCCCCTCCAAGCAACGTGCTGCTCGTAGTACTCTGATACCCCTCCAAGCAACGTGTCCCTCATAGAACTCTGATACCCCTTCCAAGCAACGTGTCCCTCATAGAACTCTGATACCCCTCCAAGCAACGTGTCCCTCATAGAACTCTGATACCCCTCCAAGCAACGTGTCCCTCATAGAACTCTGATACCTCTCCAAGCAGCATGCTCCTTGTAGTACTCTGATATCTCTCCAAGTAACGTGCTCCTCATAGAACTCTGATACCCCCTCCAAGCAACGTGCTCCTCGTAGTACTCTGATACCCCTCCAAGCAACATGTCCCTCATAGAACTCCGATACCCCCTCCAAGCATTGTGTCCCTCATAGAACTCTGATACCCCTCCAAGCAACGTGTCCCTCTTAGAACTCTGATACCCCTCCAAGCAACGTGTCCCTCATAGAACTCTGATAGCTCTCCAAGCAACATGTCCCTCATAGAACTCTGATACCCCTCCAAGCAACGTGTCCCTCATAGAACTCTGATATCTCTCCAAGCAACGTGTCCCTCATAGAACTCCGATACCCCTCCAAGCAACGTGCTCCTCGTAGTATTCTGATATCTCTCCAGGCAACATGTCCCTCACAGAACTCTGATACCCCTCCAAGCTACGTGTCCCTCATAGAACTCTGATACCCCTCCAAGCAACGTGTCCCTCATAGAACTCTGATAACCCCTCCAACCAACGTGCTCCTCATAGAACTCTGATACCCCCTCCAAGCAACATGCTCCTCGTAGTACTCTGATATCTCTCAAAGCATTGTGCTCCCCATAGAACTCTGATACCCCCTCCAACCAACGTGCTCCTCATAGAGCTCTGATACCCCCTCCAGGAAAAGTGCTCCTCATAGAACTCTGATACCCCCTCCAAGCAACATGCTCCTCATAGAACTCTGATACCCCCTCCAAGCAACGTGCTCCTCACAGAACTCTGATACCCCTCCAAGCAACGTGTCCCTCATAGAACTCTGATACCCCCTCCAAGCAACGTGCTTCTCATAGAGCTCTGATACCCCCTCTAGGAAAAGTGCTCCTCATAGAACTCTGATACCCCTCCAAGCAACGTGTCCCTCATAGAACTCCGATACCCCTCCAAGCAACGTGCTCCTCATATAACTCTGATACCCCCTCCAAGCAACGTGCTCCTCATAGAACTCTGATACCCCCTCCAAGCAACGTGTCCCTCATAGAACTCCCATACCCCTCCAAGCATTGTGCTCCCCATAGAACTCTGATACCCCCTCCAAGCAACTTGCTCCTCATAGAACTCTGATATCTCTCCAAGCAACATGACCCTCAAAGAACTTTGATACCCCTCCAAGCAACGTGTCCCTCATAGAACTCCGATATCTCTCCAAGCAACGTGCTCCTCATAGAACTCTGATACCCCCTCCAAGCAACGTGTCCCTCATAGAACTCCGATATCTCTCCAAGCAACGTGTCCCTCATAGAACTCTGATACCCCTGCAAGCAACGTGTCCCTCATAGAACTCCGATACCCCTACAAGCAACGTGCTCCTCGTAGTACTCTGATAGCTCTCCAAGCAACGTGTCCCTCACAGAACTCTGATACCCCTCCAAGCAACGTGTCCCTCATAGAACTCTGATAACCCCTCCAACCAACGTGCTCCTCACAGAACTCTGATACCCCCTCCAAGCAACATGCTCCTCATAGTACTCTGATATCTCTCCAAGAATTGTGCTCCCCATAGAACTCTGATACCCCCTCCAAGCAACGTGCTCCTCATAGAGCTCTGATACCCCCTCCAGGAAAAGTGCTCCTCATAGAACTCTGATACGCCCTCCAAGCAACGTGCTCCTCATAGAACTCTGATACCCCCTCCAGGAAAAGTGCTCCTCATAGAACTCTGATACCCCTCCAAGCAACGTGTCCCTCATAGAACTCTGATACCCCCTCCAAGCAACGTGCTGCTCACAGAACTCCGATACCCCTCCAAGCAACGTGTCCCTCATAGAACTCCGATACCCCTCCAAGCAACATGCTCCTCATATAACTCTGTTACCCCCTCCAAGCAACGTGTCCCTCATAGAACTCCCATACCCCTCCAAGCATTGTGCTCCCCATAGAACTCTGATACCCCCTCCAAGCAACTTGCTCCTCATAGAACTCTGATATCTCTCCAAGCAACATGACCCTCAAAGAACTTCGATACCCCTCCAAGCAACGTGCTCCTCATAGAACTCTGATACCCCCTCCAAGCAACGTGCTCCCCATAGAACTCTGATACCCCCTCCAAGCAACGTGCTCCTCGTAGAACTCTGATACCCCCTCCCAGCAACATGACCCTCAAAGAACTTCGATACCCCTCCAAGCAACGTGCTCCTCATAGAACTCTGATACCCCCTCCAAGCAACGTGCTCCCCATAGAACTCTGATACCCCCTCCAAGCAACGTGCTCCTCGTAGAACTCTGATACCCCCTCCCAGCAACATGCTCCTCATAGAACTCTGATACCCCCTCCCAGCAACGTGCTCCTCATAGAACTCTGATACCCCCTCCAGGAAAAGTGCTCTTTATAGAACTCTGATACCCCCTCCAAGCAACATGCTCCTCATAGAACTCTGATACCCTCTCCAAGCAACGTGCTCCTCATAGAACTCTGATACCCCCTCCAAGCAACATGCTCCTCGTAGTACTCTGATATCTCTCCAAGCATTGTGCTCCCCATAGAACTCTGATACCCCCTCCAAGCAACGTGTCCCTCATAGAACTCTGATACCCCCTCCAAGTTACGTGTCCCTCATAGAACTCTGATACCCCTCCAAGCAACATGCTCCTCGTAGTACTCTGATATCTCTCCAAGCAACGTGCTCCTTATAGAACTCTGATACCCCTCCAAGCAACGTGTCCCTCATAGAACTCTGATACCTCTCCAAGCAGCATGCTCCTTGTAGTACTCTGATATCTCTCCAAGTAACGTGCTCCTCATAGAACTCTGATACCCCTCCAAGCAACATGCTCCTTGTAGTACTCTGATATCTCTCCAAGTAACGTGCTCCTCATAGAACTCTGATACCCCCTCCAAGCAACGTGCTGCTCGTAGTACTCTGATACCCCTCCAAGCAACGTGTCCCTCATAGAACTCTGATACCCCTTCCAAGCAACGTGTCCCTCATAGAACTCTGATACCCCTCCAAGCAACGTGTCCCTCATAGAACTCTGATGAACTCTGATACCCCTCCAAGCAACGTGTCCCTCATAGAACTCTGATACCTCTCCAAGCAGCATGCTCCTTGTAGTACTCTGATATCTCTCCAAGTAACGTGCTCCTCATAGAACTCTGATACCCCCTCCAAGCAACGTGCTCCTCGTAGTACTCTGATACCCCTCCAAGCAACATGTCCCTCATAGAACTCTGATACCCCTCCAAGCAACGTGTCCCTCATAGAACTCTGATACCTCTCCAAGCAACATGCTCCTCATAGAACTCTGATACCCCCTCCAAGCAACGTGTCCCTCATAGAACTCTGATACCTCTCCAAGCAACATGCTCCTCATAGAACTCTGATACCCCCTCCAAGCAAAGTGTCCCTCATAGAACTCTGATACCTCTCCAAGCAACATGCTCCTCATAGAACTCTGATACCCCCTCCAAGCAACATGCTCCTCATAGAACTCTGATACCCCCTCCAAGCATCGTGTTCCTCATAGAACTCTGATACCTCTCCAAGCAACATGCTCCTCATAGAACTCTGATACCCCCTCCAAGCAACATGCTCCTCGTAGTACTCTGATATCTCTCCAAGTATTGTGCTCCTCATAGAACTCTGATACCCCCTCCAAGCAACATGCTCCTTGTAGTACTCTGATACCCCTCCAAGCAACGTGTCCCTCATAGAATTCTGATACCCCTCCAAGCAACGTGTCCCTCATAGAACTCTGATACCTCTCCAAGCAACGTGCTCCTTATAGAACTCTGATATCTCTCCAAGCAACGTGTCCCTCATAGAACTCTGATACCCCCTCCAGGAAAAGTGCTCTTTATAGAACTCTGATACCCCCTCCAAGCAACATGCTCCTCGTAGTACTCTGATATCTCTCCAAGCAGCGTGCTCCTCATAGAACTCTGATACCCCCTCCAAGCAACGTGTCCCTCATAGAACACTGATACCTCTCCAAGCAACATGCTCCTCGTAGTACTCTGATACCCCCTCCAAGCAACGTGTCCCTCATAGAACTCTGATACCCCCTCCAAGCAACATGCTCCTCGTAGTACTCTGATATCTCTCCAAGCAGCATGCTCCTCATAGAACTCTGATACCCCCTGCAAGCAACGTGTCCCTCATAGAACTCTGGTACCCCCTCCAAGAAACATGCTCCTCATAGAACTCTGATACCCCCTCCAAGCAACGTGCTCCTCATAGAACTCTGATACCCCTCCAAGCAACGTGTCCCTCATAGAACTCTGATACCTCTCCAAGCAACCTGCTCCTCATAGAACTCTGATACCCCTCCAAGCAACATGCTCCTTGTAGTACTCTGATATCTCTCCAAGCAACATGCTCCTCGTAGTACTCTGATATCTCTCCAAGCAACGTGCTCCTCATAGAACTCTGATACCCCTCCAAGCAACGTGCCCACCATATTCCCTCTCCAACCCAGTCTGCAGGAGGACCACCATATTCTATTATTATCATTATTATACAGGATTTATATTATTATTATTATACAGGATTTATATTATTATACAGGATTTATATGGCACCAACAGTTTCCTCAGCTCTTTACAAAATAAAGGGAGACAGTTCAGTTACATGACAATCCAGGATTCAGAGGGCCCTGCTTGTTAGAGCTTACAATCTAAAATCACTGAATGCTGCCTATTTTGGTTGGAGAGTCCAAATTCTCAGACCCTCGGGGGTGGGGCCTATCAAAACTGCGTTGCCTTTAAAATAAAACCTCTAGGACTGAGTTTGAGTACATTTGGCTGGTAATTAAATATTCAAATTGTTTAACGATATGAGCGTTTGACCCGCCTCCTGTGGGTGTCTGTTATTTCTGGGACCCCCCGATGTCTAACCCCCACATATATCATTTCTGACTTTCATATACATTGTGTATAATTCTTTTAATCAAAGGAAAGCATTAGCGCATAGAGAAGAGTATTGATGGTGAAATAAGACCCCCCCCCCCCCATGAGCCGGGAATATTCTACATCCTCAAATGTCTATTTATAATGGTGAAGGGGAAATGTGAGAAAAGTGAGTCTCACCTGACCTGGGATTGTGTTTTCTCCCCTCCCCCCAGTGACAGGACTTCTGAGAACTCTCCATAAGGTCAGGAGGACAAATGTAATTATATTAAATGTCTTCTCACGGGTCCGGCCAGGTCACACCGAGCCAGAGATATCTTATGGAGGATCGATTGCTGGGAGGGAGGACTTGGAGAACCAGTTGGAAACATTGATGCAGAAAGACATGTCTAAACCCATCGAATATCCATCGATCTATTTCCTCTGGGATTGTCCTTCATTCTGTCAGTTGGTATCTAGTATATACTGTATATTTTGTATTATTAAAAGTGGCGGTATTTGGTGAGTGGTCACAGAATATTACAACTTCTGCATACCCTAATAAAGCCGAACACCAGCTAAAAAGACTGTCTACTTCTAAAAGCTGAAGAATAAAAACAATGGGATAAAGAAATGAGGGGGGAAGACAGATAAATAGGGGTGATAAATAGACAGATACATTTTATTCCAATAAAATTCTTTCCTTGAAAAGAATGAAAGAATAACTCTAGAGAATGGCTGGTGCATTGGGAGGGCTACATAGTAATGGAGGTTGTAGGCATCTCAGTGTTTGTCTTCCTACTTCTTCTCAGCCCAGAGGAGTGAACCTCCCTCTTCTTCCCCCAGGAACACACACAATGGGCACAGCGCCCCCAGAGGCCAGAAGACTTCCAAAGATCAAGGTTTACGGGTACATCTGGCCGACGGATCCCTTCCTCGCTCAGGACCCATCACCCAGGAAACCCAACCTATTCCGGTAACCACTGATTCCGGCCACTGGGAGTTTTTTTACGGCTCGACCTGATTCACTCACCCATCTTCCCCGTTATACTAGGCTTGCCCTGGTTACAGGCTCACGACCCACAGATTAAATGGAGCACTAAGGCGGTATCCTTCCCTTCTCAGTATTGCTCCCAACATTGTCTTCTCATGGCTCCTAAAGTTTGTGCTACGATTGCTGCTCCACCAGGCAACCTCCAACATGTTCCCTCCGAGTATCTTGAATTTCAAGAGGTCTTCAGTAAACAGATGGCAGACCTCCTACCACCTCATCGGGCCTACGACTGTCCTATCGACCTCCTGCCCGGATCTGAGATCCCGTTCGGTTGGATATTCCCTCTCTCAGAAACCGAGCTAGAAGCTCTTAAACAATATATTGATGAAAACCTCAAGAAAGGCTTCTTCCGTCCCTCATCCTCACCTGCTGGAGCAGGTATCTTTTTCGTTGGGAAGAAGGATCGTACCTTGAGACCCTGTGTAGATTATCGGCAGCTCAACAATATCACTGTTAAGAACCGGTATCCTTTATCACTCATTCCCGAGCTATTCCAACGGTTCCGATCGGCTAAAGTGTTCTCTAAACTTGACCTCCGGGGGGCCTACAATCTCGTCAGGATCAGGTCTGGGGACGAGTGGAAGACAGCTTTTAGGCCCAGATTCGGGCATTTCGAGTACTTAGTGATGCCATTCCGACTCTGTAATGCCCCGGCCACCTTTCAACACCTGGTGAATGACATATTCCGAGAATACCTGGATGACTTCCTTGTTGTATACCTGGACGATATTCTTATCTTCTCCCCTACTCCAGAGATACACAAGAGACACGTAAAGAAGGTTCTTGCCATACTTCAACAGCACAAGCTATACCTGAAAGCTGAAAAATGCGAATTCGAAAAGTCGACCATACAATTTCTGGGGTTCATCCTTTCAACCAATGGGGTCGCAATGGACCCACAGAAGATTCAGGCAATCCAGGAGTGGCCGGCTCCTTCTAACAAGAATGGGGTACAGAGGTTTATCGGGTTCGCTAACTTCTACCGAAAGTTTATTGTTGGATTCTCTGCTATTGTGGCACCCATCACCCAACTAACTCGGCAGCACAGTTCTTTCCAGTGGTCCCCAGCCGCTCAAGAGGCTTTTTTAAAATTAAAGAAGTTGTTCAGCTCCGCCCTGATTCTTTGTCATCCTGACCCAACTCAACCTTTCGTACTAGAGGTAGACGCATCAGAGATCGCAACTGGAGCAATTCTCTCCCAGAGACAGGGACCTAAGGCCATTCTACATCCTGTAGCCTTAGCTTCCAGGAAACTCAGTCCACCGGAACTCAACTATTATGTGGGTGACAGGGAGCTGCTGGCCATAAAGTTCGCTTTAGAAGAGTGGAGGTATTTACTGGAGGGGGCAATACACCTGGTTATGATCTTTATGGATCACAAAAATCTAGAGTACCTCCGGACAGCAAGACGACTAAAACCCCGCCAAGCCCGCTGGGCCCTCTTCTTCTCCCGTTTCAACTTTCATATAGCCTACAGACCTGGAGCAAAGAACGGAAAGGCCGTTGCTCTCTCTCGGATGTTTTCTGCAGACTCTCAAACGTCAGCACCAAGCACGATCCTCTCTCCACAAAACTTCCTTGGATTAACTCAGGCGGACTTAATGTCATCCATTAGATCCTCATCTAGCTCGTGTACTGAACCAGTAGTACACTCCTTGAGGAAATATGAGGATCTTTTTTGGATTCGGGGAAAAATATTTGTACCGCAAGTGACACGGTCCTTAACCCTTAAGATGTGTCATGACCATAAGATGGCAGGACACTTCGGAATTAAGAAGACGTCTGAACTACTTTCTCGCTCCTTCTGGTGGCCTGGATGGAGACGAGACTGTAAGGAGTATGTGGCGTCCTGCTCTCTGTGCCAGCGGAACAAGGGCCAAAACACTAGGTCCTGGGGCTTGCTCAAACCATTACCCATCCCGGAACGGCCATGGGCTGATGTGTCCATGGATTTTATTGTCGATCTACCAACCTCAGAAAATTTTTCTACCATTCTTGTTGTTATCGACCGTCTCTCCAAGATGGCCCATTTCTTACACAGCCAATGTTTTTCTGAAAGAGGTTGTTAGGCTCCATGGTGTACCAAGGAGCATTGTGTCGGATAGGGGCGTGCAATTTACATCCAAATTCTGGAGGCAACTCTGCAAATCCCTGGGCATCAAAGTTTGCCTCTCTTCAGCCTATTACCCCCAAAGCAACGGTCAAACGGAGAGGACAAACCAAACGTTGGAGCAATACCTCCGTTGCTTTTGCTCAGGTTCCCAGGATGATTGGGCGAGTCTTCTCCCCTACGCTGAATTTGCGTATAATAATTCAGTTCATGCCTCTACCAACCAAACACTCTTCTGGGCAAATTTTGGGTTCCATCCCACGTTCTTCTCTAACGACGTTCCCGAAATGACAGTCCCTGCAGTCCAGGACAGGATAACCTTGTTGCAATCCAACTTTCAGAGAATCCAAGATATGTTACACAAGGCGCAAGAAGACGACAAGTAACAGTACGATCGGGGCAGAAGGGCGAACCCAAAGTTTGACTTAGGAGAAGAGGTCTCGCTATCCACCGCTAACCTTAAATTACTGTTGCCATCTCGAAAAAAATTTGGACCCAAGTTCATTGGTCCTTTCCAAGTCAAGAGAATCATTAACCCTGTGGCTGTTGAGCTAGCACTACCCAAGACATATCGGATCCATCCTGTCTTCCACATATCATTATTGAAGCCTGTGGTGTCTAGCCCTTTTCCGGGAAGAAGAGAGCCTCCTCCTCCGCCAATCAAAGTGGATGGCGAAAATGAGTTTGAGGTGGAGTCCATCCTGAGCTGCAGAAAGAGGGGCAGGCAACTACAGTATCTGATCCAGTGGAAGGGTTACCCACCAGAAGATAATTCTTGGGAACCCGCTAGGAACCTGCATGCTCCACGGCTAATCCAAACCTTCCACCAAGATCATCCAGAATTGATGGCTAGCCTGGGCGTTCAGTGTCCGCCCTTAGGAGGGAGGCACTGTCAGGAGACCGGGAGCGTCTCCGCTCGCCGGGCTCCGGTGTGCATGCGCGGCAGACTGGCGCTTCGCCGCACACCCGTCCGCGGTCTGATGGTGCGGCGAGCGTGGGTGCACGGCGGTCCCCGTGTGCGCGCCGTCCCCCGTGCGGGTACCCGGTAGCGTGTCACACTGACACACTCACCAGGGGGGAGACTATTTCTGATGGCGCCAGCGCCCAGTCGGGTTGCTGGTTCGTCGTCAGCTCTCCCTGATCTCCTGTGCCTAGTTATCCTGTGTAAACCTGTCTGCTAAGTGTACTAAACCCCTGGCTTGTTTAACCCCTACTCTGCTGATTGCCTGATACCCTGACCTCTGCCTGTACAATGGACTTTGCCTATGCTGATTGCCTGATACCCTGACCTCTTTCTGCATAAACGGACTTGCCTCTGCCTGATACCCGGTCCGGACCTTTGGTTCCCCCATACGGACTCCAGTGCACCAGATTCCCATCTACGGATCTCCTGCCTACCGGAAGCCCATGCCTCCGCGTGCCCCCAGCTCTCTGTACCCACTTTGGGGGTCTGGGTGCACGTGGTCACAAGGGTAAGCCGCTCTCGGCATCTCGGCCTCTGTGAGTATTAGTCCGTGACAGCCAGTATGAGAGAGCCGGTATAGGAGAGAAACGGTGTAGGAGAGAGAGCCGGTATAGGAGAGCCTGTATAGGAGAGAGCCTGTATAGGAGAGAGCCTGTATAGGAGAGAGCCGGTATGAGAGAGACTGTATAGGAGAGAGCCGGTATAGGAGAGAGCCGGTATAGCAGAGAGCCGGTATGAGAGAGACGGTATAGGAGAGAGACGGTATAGGAGAGAGCCGGTATGAGAGAGCCGGTTTAGGAGAGAGACAGTATAGGAGAGAGCTGGTATGGAAGAAAGACGGTATAGGTGAGAGATGTTGTAGGAGAGAGACAGTATAGAAGAGAGCCGGTATAGGAGAGAGACAGTGTAGGAGAGAGCCGGTGTAGGAGAGAGACGGTATAGGAGAGAGCCAGTATAGGTGAGAGCCGGTATAAGAGAGAGCCGGTGTAGGAGAGAGCCGGTATGAGAGAGAGCCGGTAGGAGAGAGCCGGTATAGGAGAGACCAGGTATAGGAGAGAGCCAGTAGGAGAGAGCCGGTATAGGAGAGAGCCGGTATAGGAGAGAGACAGTATAGGTCAGAGCCAGTATGAGAGAGAGCCGGTATAGGAGAGAGACAGTGTAGGAGAGAGACGGTATAGATGAGAGCCGGTATAGGAAAGATGCAGTATAGGAGAGAGCCGGTATAGGAGAGAGTCGGTATAGGAGAGATCCAGTATAGGAGAGAGCCGGTATAGGAGAGAGCCAATGTAGGAGAGAGATGGTATAGGAGAGAGCCAGTATAGGTGAGAGCCGGTATGAGAGAGACCTGGTATAGGAGAGAGCCGGTATAGAAGAGACCAGGTATAGGAGAGAGCCGGTATAGGAGAGAGCCGGTATAGGAGAGAGCTGATATAGGAGAGAGCCAGTAGGAGAGAGCCGGTATAGGAGAGAGCCGGTAGGAGAGAGCCAGTAGGAGAGAGCCGGTATAGGAGTGAGCCGGTATAGGAGAGAGCCGGTATAGGAGAGAGCCAGTAGGAGAGAGCTGGTATAGGAGAGAGCCGGTATAGGAGAGAGCCGGTATAGGTCAGAGCCAGTATGAGAGAGAGCCGGTATAGGAGAGAGACAGTGTAGGAGAGAGCCAGTAGGAGAGAGCCGGTATAGGAGAGAGCCGGTATAGGAGAGAGACGGTATAGGAGAGAGCCAGTAGGAGAGAGCCGGTATAGGAGAGAGCTGGTGTAGGAGAGAGACGGTGTAGGAGAGAGCCGGTATAGGAGAGAGCCTGTATAGGAGAGAGCCAGTAGGAGAGAGCCGGTATAGGAGAGAGCTGGTATAGGAGAGAGACGGTGTAGGAGAGAGCGGTATAGGAGAGAGCCTGTATAGGAGAGAGCCAGTAGGAGAGAGCCGGTATAGGAGAGAGCCAGTAGGAGAGAGCCGGTATAGGAGAGAGCCGGTTTGAGAGAGCCGGTATAGGAGAGACCAGGTATAGGAGAGACCAGGCATAGGAGAGAGACGGTATAAGAGAGAGCCGGTATAGGAGAAAGCCAGTAGGAGAGAGTCGGTATAGGAGAGAGCCGGTATAAGAGAGACCTGGTATAGGAGAGAGCCGGTATAGAAGAGACCAGGTATAGGAGAGAGCCGGTATAGGAGAGAGCCGGTATAGGAGAGAGCTGATATAGGAGAGAGCCAGTATGAGAGAGCCGGTATAGGAGAGAGACGGTATAGGAGAGAACCGGTATAGGAGAGAGTCGGTATAGGAGAGAGACGGTATAGGAGAGAACCGGTATAGGAGAGAGCCGGTATAGGAGAGAGCCGGTATAGGAGAGAACCAGTGTAGGAGAGAGACGGTGTAGGAGAGAGCCGGTGTAGGAGAGAGCCGGTGTAGGAGAGAGCCGGTGTAGGAGAGAACCAGTGTAGGAGAGAGACGGTGTAGGAGAGAGCCGGTGTAGGAGAGAGATGGTGTAGGAGAGAGCCGGTGTAGGAGAGAGCCTGTATAGGAGAGAGACGGTATAGGAGAGAACCGGTATAGGAGAGAGCCGGTATAGGAGAGAGCCGGTATAGGAGAGAACCGGTATAGGAGAGAGACGGTGTAGGAGAGAGCCGGTGTAGGAGAGAGATGGTGTAGGAGAGAGCCGGTATAGGAGAGAGACGGTGTAGGAGAGAGCCGGTATAGGAGAGAGCCGGTATAGGAGAGAGACAGTATAGTAGAGAGCTGGTATAGGAGAGAGACGGTATAGGAGAGAGACGGTATAGGAGAGAGCCGGTATGAGAGAGCCGGTTTAGGAGAGAGACAGTATAGGAGAGAGCTGGTATGGAAGAAAGACGGTATAGGTGAGAGATGTTGTAGGAGAGAGACAGTATAGAAGAGAGCCGGTATAGGAGAGGGACAGTGTAGGAGAGAGCCGGTGTAGGAGAGAGACGGTATAGGAGAGATCCAGTATAGGAGAGAGCCGGTATAGGAGAGAGCCAATGTAGGAGAGAGATGGTATAGGAGAGAGCCAGTATAGGTGAGAGCCGGTATGAGAGAGACCTGGTATAGGAGAGAGCCGGTATAGAAGAGACCAGGTATAGGAGAGAGCCGGTATAGGAGAGAGCCGGTATAGGAGAGAGCTGATATAGGAGAGAGCCAGTAGGAGAGAGCCGGTATAGGAGAGAGCCGGTAGGAGAGAGCCAGTAGGAGAGAGCCGGTATAGGAGTGAGCCGGTATAGGAGAGAGCCGGTATAGGAGAGAGCCAGTAGGAGAGAGCTGGTATAAGAGAGAGCCGGTATAGGAGAGAGCCGGTATAGGTCAGAGCCAGTATGAGAGAGAGCCGGTATAGGAGAGAGACAGTGTAGGAGAGAGCCAGTAGGAGAGAGCCGGTATAGGAGAGAGCCGGTATAGGAGAGAGACGGTATAGGAGAGAGCCAGTAGGAGAGAGCCGGTATAGGAGAGAGCTGGTGTAGGAGAGAGACGGTGTAGGAGAGAGCCGGTATAGGAGAGAGCCTGTATAGGAGAGAGCCAGTAGGAGAGAGCCGGTATAGGAGAGAGCTGGTATAGGAGAGAGACGGTGTAGGAGAGAGCGGTATAGGAGAGAGCCTGTATAGGAGAGAGCCAGTAGGAGAGAGCCGGTATAGGAGAGAGCCAGTAGGAGAGAGCCGGTATAGGAGAGAGCCGGTTTGAGAGAGCCGGTATAGGAGAGACCAGGTATAGGAGAGACCAGGCATAGGAGAGAGACGGTATAAGAGAGAGCCGGTATAGGAGAAAGCCAGTAGGAGAGAGTCGGTATAGGAGAGAGCCGGTATAAGAGAGACCTGGTATAGGAGAGAGCCGGTATAGAAGAGACCAGGTATAGGAGAGAGCCGGTATAGGAGAGAGCCTGTATAGGAGAGAGCCAGTAGGAGAGAGCCGGTATAGGAGAGAGCTGGTATAGGAGAGAGACGGTGTAGGAGAGAGCGGTATAGGAGAGAGCCTGTATAGGAGAGAGCCAGTAGGAGAGAGCCGGTATAGGAGAGAGCCAGTAGGAGAGAGCCGGTATAGGAGAGAGCCGGTTTGAGAGAGCCGGTATAGGAGAGACCAGGTATAGGAGAGACCAGGCATAGGAGAGAGACGGTATAAGAGAGAGCCGGTATAGGAGAAAGCCAGTAGGAGAGAGTCGGTATAGGAGAGAGCCGGTATAAGAGAGACCTGGTATAGGAGAGAGCCGGTATAGAAGAGACCAGGTATAGGAGAGAGCCGGTATAGGAGAGAGCCGGTATAGGAGAGAGCTGATATAGGAGAGAGCCAGTATGAGAGAGCCGGTATAGGAGAGAGACGGTATAGGAGAGAACCGGTATAGGAGAGAGTCGGTATAGGAGAGAGACGGTATAGGAGAGAACCGGTATAGGAGAGAGCCGGTATAGGAGAGAGCCGGTATAGGAGAGAACCAGTGTAGGAGAGAGACGGTGTAGGAGAGAGCCGGTGTAGGAGAGAGCCGGTGTAGGAGAGAGCCGGTGTAGGAGAGAACCAGTGTAGGAGAGAGACGGTGTAGGAGAGAGCCGGTGTAGGAGAGAGATGGTGTAGGAGAGAGCCGGTGTAGGAGAGAGCCTGTATAGGAGAGAGACGGTATAGGAGAGAACCGGTATAGGAGAGAGCCGGTATAGGAGAGAGCCGGTATAGGAGAGAACCGGTATAGGAGAGAGACGGTGTAGGAGAGAGATGGTGTAGGAGAGAGCCGGTATAGGAGAGAGACGGTGTAGGAGAGAGCCGGTATAGGAGAGAGCCGGTATAGGAGAGAGACAGTATAGTAGAGAGCTGGTATAGGAGAGAGACGGTATAGGAGAGAGACGGTATAGGAGAGAGCCGGTATGAGAGAGCCGGTTTAGGAGAGAGACAGTATAGGAGAGAGCTGGTATGGAAGAAAGACGGTATAGGTGAGAGATGTTGTAGGAGAGAGACAGTATAGAAGAGAGCCGGTATAGGAGAGGGACAGTGTAGGAGAGAGCCGGTGTAGGAGAGAGACGGTATAGGAGAGAGCCAGTATAGGTGAGAGCCGGTATAAGAGAGAGCCGGTGTAGGAGAGAGCCGGTATGAGAGAGAGCCGGTAGGAGAGAGCCGGTATAGGAGAGACCAGGTATAGGAGAGAGCCAGTAGGAGAGAGCCGGTATAGGAGAGAGCCGGTATAGGAGAGAGACAGTATAGGTCAGAGCCAGTATGAGAGAGAGCCGGTATAGGAGAGAGACAGTGTAGGAGAGAGACGGTATAGATGAGAGCCGGTATAGGAAAGATGCAGTATAGGAGAGAGCCGGTATAGGAGAGAGTCGGTATAGGAGAGATCCAGTATAGGAGAGAGCCGGTATAGGAGAGAGCCAATGTAGGAGAGAGATGGTATAGGAGAGAGCCAGTATAGGTGAGAGCCGGTATGAGAGAGACCTGGTATAGGAGAGAGCCGGTATAGAAGAGACCAGGTATAGGAGAGAGCCGGTATAGGAGAGAGCCGGTATAGGAGAGAGCTGATATAGGAGAGAGCCAGTAGGAGAGAGCCGGTATAGGAGAGAGCCGGTAGGAGAGAGCCAGTAGGAGAGAGCCGGTATAGGAGTGAGCCGGTATAGGAGAGAGCCGGTATAGGAGAGAGCCAGTAGGAGAGAGCTGGTATAAGAGAGAGCCGGTATAGGAGAGAGCCGGTATAGGTCAGAGCCAGTATGAGAGAGAGCCGGTATAGGAGAGAGACAGTGTAGGAGAGAGCCAGTAGGAGAGAGCCGGTATAGGAGAGAGCCGGTATAGGAGAGAGACGGTATAGGAGAGAGCCGGTATAGGAGAGAACCAGTGTAGGAGAGAGACGGTGTAGGAGAGAGCCGGTGTAGGAGAGAGCCGGTGTAGGAGAGAGCCGGTGTAGGAGAGAACCAGTGTAGGAGAGAGACGGTGTAGGAGAGAGCCGGTGTAGGAGAGAGATGGTGTAGGAGAGAGCCGGTGTAGGAGAGAGCCTGTATAGGAGAGAGACGGTATAGGAGAGAACCGGTATAGGAGAGAGCCGGTATAGGAGAGAGCCGGTATAGGAGAGAACCGGTATAGGAGAGAGACGGTGTAGGAGAGAGCCGGTGTAGGAGAGAGATGGTGTAGGAGAGAGCCGGTATAGGAGAGAGACGGTGTAGGAGAGAGCCGGTATAGGAGAGAGCCGGTATAGGAGAGAGACAGTATAGTAGAGAGCTGGTATAGGAGAGAGACGGTATAGGAGAGAGCCGGTATGAGAGAGCCGGTTTAGGAGAGAGACAGTATAGGAGAGAGCTGGTATGGAAGAAAGACGGTATAGGTGAGAGATGTTGTAGGAGAGAGACAGTATAGAAGAGAGCCGGTATAGGAGAGGGACAGTGTAGGAGAGAGCCGGTGTAGGAGAGAGACGGTATAGGAGAGAGCCAGTATAGGTGAGAGCCGGTATAAGAGAGAGCCGGTGTAGGAGAGAGCCGGTATGAGAGAGAGCCGGTAGGAGAGAGCCGGTATAGGAGAGACCAGGTATAGGAGAGAGCCAGTAGGAGAGAGCCGGTATAGGAGAGAGCCGGTATAGGAGAGAGACAGTATAGGTCAGAGCCAGTATGAGAGAGAGCCGGTATAGGAGAGAGACAGTGTAGGAGAGAGACGGTATAGATGAGAGCCGGTATAGGAAAGATGCAGTATAGGAGAGAGCCGGTATAGGAGAGAGTCGGTATAGGAGAGATCCAGTATAGGAGAGAGCCGGTATAGGAGAGAGCCAATGTAGGAGAGAGATGGTATAGGAGAGAGCCAGTATAGGTGAGAGCCGGTATGAGAGAGACCTGGTATAGGAGAGAGCCGGTATAGAAGAGACCAGGTATAGGAGAGAGCCGGTATAGGAGAGAGCCGGTATAGGAGAGAGCTGATATAGGAGAGAGCCAGTAGGAGAGAGCCGGTATAGGAGAGAGCCGGTAGGAGAGAGCCAGTAGGAGAGAGCCGGTATAGGAGTGAGCCGGTATAGGAGAGAGCCGGTATAGGAGAGAGCCAGTAGGAGAGAGCTGGTATAAGAGAGAGCCGGTATAGGAGAGAGCCGGTATAGGTCAGAGCCAGTATGAGAGAGAGCCGGTATAGGAGAGAGACAGTGTAGGAGAGAGCCAGTAGGAGAGAGCCGGTATAGGAGAGAGCCGGTATAGGAGAGAGACGGTATAGGAGAGAGCCAGTAGGAGAGAGCCGGTATAGGAGAGAGCTGGTGTAGGAGAGAGACGGTGTAGGAGAGAGCCGGTATAGGAGAGAGCCTGTATAGGAGAGAGCCAGTAGGAGAGAGCCGGTATAGGAGAGAGCTGGTATAGGAGAGAGACGGTGTAGGAGAGAGCGGTATAGGAGAGAGCCTGTATAGGAGAGAGCCAGTAGGAGAGAGCCGGTATAGGAGAGAGCCAGTAGGAGAGAGCCGGTATAGGAGAGAGCCGGTTTGAGAGAGCCGGTATAGGAGAGACCAGGTATAGGAGAGACCAGGCATAGGAGAGAGACGGTATAAGAGAGAGCCGGTATAGGAGAAAGCCAGTAGGAGAGAGTCGGTATAGGAGAGAGCCGGTATAAGAGAGACCTGGTATAGGAGAGAGCCGGTATAGAAGAGACAAGGTATAGGAGAGAGCCGGTATAGGAGAGAGCCTGTATAGGAGAGAGCCAGTAGGAGAGAGCCGGTATAGGAGAGAGCTGGTATAGGAGAGAGACGGTGTAGGAGAGAGCGGTATAGGAGAGAGCCTGTATAGGAGAGAGCCAGTAGGAGAGAGCCGGTATAGGAGAGAGCCAGTAGGAGAGAGCCGGTATAGGAGAGAGCCGGTTTGAGAGAGCCGGTATAGGAGAGACCAGGTATAGGAGAGACCAGGCATAGGAGAGAGACGGTATAAGAGAGAGCCGGTATAGGAGAAAGCCAGTAGGAGAGAGTCGGTATAGGAGAGAGCCGGTATAAGAGAGACCTGGTATAGGAGAGAGCCGGTATAGAAGAGACCAGGTATAGGAGAGAGCCGGTATAGGAGAGAGCCGGTATAGGAGAGAGCTGATATAGGAGAGAGCCAGTATGAGAGAGCCGGTATAGGAGAGAGACGGTATAGGAGAGAACCGGTATAGGAGAGAGTCGGTATAGGAGAGAGACGGTATAGGAGAGAGCCGGTATAGGAGAGAGCCGGTATAGGAGAGAACCAGTGTAGGAGAGAGACGGTGTAGGAGAGAGCCGGTGTAGGAGAGAGCCGGTGTAGGAGAGAGCCGGTGTAGGAGAGAACCAGTGTAGGAGAGAGACGGTGTAGGAGAGAGCCGGTGTAGGAGAGAGATGGTGTAGGAGAGAGCCGGTGTAGGAGAGAGCCTGTATAGGAGAGAGACGGTATAGGAGAGAACCGGTATAGGAGAGAGCCGGTATAGGAGAGAGCCGGTATAGGAGAGAACCGGTATAGGAGAGAGACGGTGTAGGAGAGAGCCGGTATAGGAGAGAGACGGTGTAGGAGAGAGCCGGTATAGGAGAGAGCCGGTATAGGAGAGAGACAGTATAGTAGAGAGCTGGTATAGGAGAGAGACGGTATAGGAGAGAGACGGTATAGGAGAGAGCCGGTATGAGAGAGCCGGTTTAGGAGAGAGACAGTATAGAAGAGAGCCGGTATAGGAGAGGGACAGTGTAGGAGAGAGCCGGTGTAGGAGAGAGACGGTATAGGAGAGAGCCAGTATAGGTGAGAGCCGGTATAAGAGAGAGCCGGTGTAGGAGAGAGCCGGTATGAGAGAGAGCCGGTAGGAGAGAGCCGGTATAGGAGAGACCAGGTATAGGAGAGAGCCAGTAGGAGAGAGCCGGTATAGGAGAGAGCCGGTATAGGAGAGAGACAGTATAGGTCAGAGCCAGTATGAGAGAGAGCCGGTATAGGAGAGAGACAGTGTAGGAGAGAGACGGTATAGATGAGAGCCGGTATAGGAAAGATGCAGTATAGGAGAGAGCCTGTATAGGAGAGAGTCGGTATAGGAGAGATCCAGTATAGGAGAGAGCCGGTATAGGAGAGAGCCAATGTAGGAGAGAGATGGTATAGGAGAGAGCCAGTATAGGTGAGAGCCGGTATGAGAGAGACCTGGTATAGGAGAGAGCCGGTATAGAAGAGACCAGGTATAGGAGAGAGCCGGTATAGGAGAGAGCCGGTATAGGAGAGAGCTGATATAGGAGAGAGCCAGTAGGAGAGAGCCGGTATAGGAGAGAGCCGGTAGGAGAGAGCCAGTAGGAGAGAGCCGGTATAGGAGTGAGCCGGTATAGGAGAGAGCCGGTATAGGAGAGAGCCAGTAGGAGAGAGCTGGTATAGGAGAGAGCCGGTATAGGAGAGAGCCGGTATAGGTCAGAGCCAGTATGAGAGAGAGCCGGTATAGGAGAGAGACAGTGTAGGAGAGAGCCAGTAGGAGAGAGCCGGTATAGGAGAGAGCCGGTATAGGAGAGAGACGGTATAGGAGAGAGCCAGTAGGAGAGAGCCGGTATAGGAGAGAGCTGGTGTAGGAGAGAGACGGTGTAGGAGAGAGCCGGTATAGGAGAGAGCCTGTATAGGAGAGAGCCAGTAGGAGAGAGCCGGTATAGGAGAGAGCTGGTATAGGAGAGAGACGGTGTAGGAGAGAGCGGTATAGGAGAGAGCCTGTATAGGAGAGAGCCAGTAGGAGAGAGCCGGTATAGGAGAGAGCCAGTAGGAGAGAGCCGGTATAGGAGAGAGCCGGTTTGAGAGAGCCGGTATAGGAGAGACCAGGTATAGGAGAGACCAGGCATAGGAGAGAGACGGTATAAGAGAGAGCCGGTATAGGAGAAAGCCAGTAGGAGAGAGTCGGTATAGGAGAGAGCCGGTATAAGAGAGACCTGGTATAGGAGAGAGCCGGTATAGAAGAGACCAGGTATAGGAGAGAGCCGGTATAGGAGAGAGCCGGTATAGGAGAGAGCTGATATAGGAGAGAGCCAGTATGAGAGAGCCGGTATAGGAGAGAGACGGTATAGGAGAGAACCGGTATAGGAGAGAGTCGGTATAGGAGAGAGACGGTATAGGAGAGAACCGGTATAGGAGAGAGCCGGTATAGGAGAGAGCCGGTATAGGAGAGAACCAGTGTAGGAGAGAGACGGTGTAGGAGAGAGCCGGTGTAGGAGAGAGCCGGTGTAGGAGAGAGCCGGTGTAGGAGAGAACCAGTGTAGGAGAGAGACGGTGTAGGAGAGAGCCGGTGTAGGAGAGAGATGGTGTAGGAGAGAGCCGGTGTAGGAGAGAGCCTGTATAGGAGAGAGACGGTATAGGAGAGAACCGGTATAGGAGAGAGCCGGTATAGGAGAGAGCCGGTATAGGAGAGAACCGGTATAGGAGAGAGACGGTGTAGGAGAGAGCCGGTGTAGGAGAGAGATGGTGTAGGAGAGAGCCGGTATAGGAGAGAGACGGTGTAGGAGAGAGCCGGTATAGGAGAGAGCCGGTATAGGAGAGAGACAGTATAGTAGAGAGCTGGTATAGGAGAGAGACGGTATAGGAGAGAGACGGTATAGGAGAGAGCCGGTATGAGAGAGCCGGTTTAGGAGAGAGACAGTATAGGAGAGAGCTGGTATGGAAGAAAGACGGTATAGGTGAGAGATGTTGTAGGAGAGAGACAGTATAGAAGAGAGCCGGTATAGGAGAGGGACAGTGTAGGAGAGAGCCGGTGTAGGAGAGAGACGGTATAGGAGAGAGCCAGTATAGGTGAGAGCCGGTATAAGAGAGAGCCGGTGTAGGAGAGAGCCGGTATGAGAGAGAGCCGGTAGGAGAGAGCCGGTATAGGAGAGACCAGGTATAGGAGAGAGCCAGTAGGAGAGAGCCGGTATAGGAGAGAGCCGGTATAGGAGAGAGACAGTATAGGTCAGAGCCAGTATGAGAGAGAGCCGGTATAGGAGAGAGACAGTGTAGGAGAGAGACGGTATAGATGAGAGCCGGTATAGGAAAGATGCAGTATAGGAGAGAGCCGGTATAGGAGAGAGTCGGTATAGGAGAGATCCAGTATAGGAGAGAGCCGGTATAGGAGAGAGCCAATGTAGGAGAGAGATGGTATAGGAGAGAGCCAGTATAGGTGAGAGCCGGTATGAGAGAGACCTGGTATAGGAGAGAGCCGGTATAGAAGAGACCAGGTATAGGAGAGAGCCGGTATAGGAGAGAGCCGGTATAGGAGAGAGCTGATATAGGAGAGAGCCAGTAGGAGAGAGCCGGTATAGGAGAGAGCCGGTAGGAGAGAGCCAGTAGGAGAGAGCCGGTATAGGAGTGAGCCGGTATAGGAGAGAGCCGGTATAGGAGAGAGCCAGTAGGAGAGAGCTGGTATAAGAGAGAGCCGGTATAGGAGAGAGCCGGTATAGGTCAGAGCCAGTATGAGAGAGAGCCGGTATAGGAGAGAGACAGTGTAGGAGAGAGCCAGTAGGAGAGAGCCGGTATAGGAGAGAGCCGGTATAGGAGAGAGACGGTATAGGAGAGAGCCAGTAGGAGAGAGCCGGTATAAGAGAGAGCTGGTGTAGGAGAGAGACGGTGTAGGAGAGAGCCGGTATAGGAGAGAGCCTGTATAGGAGAGAGCCAGTAGGAGAGAGCCGGTATAGGAGAGAGCTGGTATAGGAGAGAGACGGTGTAGGAGAGAGCGGTATAGGAGAGAGCCTGTATAGGAGAGAGCCAGTAGGAGAGAGCCGGTATAGGAGAGAGCCAGTAGGAGAGAGCCGGTATAGGAGAGAGCCGGTTTGAGAGAGCCGGTATAGGAGAGACCAGGTATAGGAGAGACCAGGCATAGGAGAGAGACGGTATAAGAGAGAGCCGGTATAGGAGAAAGCCAGTAGGAGAGAGTCGGTATAGGAGAGAGCCGGTATAAGAGAGACCTGGTATAGGAGAGAGCCGGTATAGAAGAGACCAGGTATAGGAGAGAGCCGGTATAGGAGAGAGCTGGTATAGGAGAGAGCTGATATAGGAGAGAGCCAGTATGAGAGAGCTGGTATAGGAGAGAGACGGTATAGGAGAGAACCGGTATAGGAGAGAGTCGGTATAGGAGAGAGACGGTATAGGAGAGAACCGGTATAGGAGAGAGCCGGTATAGGAGAGAACCAGTGTAGGAGAGAGACGGTGTAGGAGAGAGCCGGTGTAGGAGAGAGCCGGTGTAGGAGAGAGCCGGTGTAGGAGAGAACCAGTGTAGGAGAGAGACGGTGTAGGAGAGAGCCGGTGTAGGAGAGAGATGGTGTAGGAGAGAGCCGGTGTAGGAGAGAGCCTGTATAGGAGAGAGACGGTATAGGAGAGAACCGGTATAGGAGAGAGCCGGTATAGGAGAGAGCCGGTATAGGAGAGAACCGGTATAGGAGAGAGACGGTGTAGGAGAGAGCCGGTGTAGGAGAGAGATGGTATAGGAGAGAGACGGTATAGGAGAGAGACAGTATAGTAGAGAGCTGGTATAGGAGAGAGACGGTATAGGAGAGAGACGGTATAGGAGAGAGCCGGTATAGGAGAGAGCCGGTATAGGAGAGAGCCGGTATAGGAGAGAGACAGTATAGTAGAGAGCTGGTATAGGAGAGAGACGGTATAGGAGAGAGACGGTATAGGAGAGAGCCGGTATGAGAGAGCCGGTTTAGGAGAGAGACAGTATAGGAGAGAGCTGGTATGGAAGAAAGACGGTATAGGTGAGAGATGTTGTAGGAGAGAGACAGTATAGAAGAGAGCCGGTATAGGAGAGGGACAGTGTAGGAGAGAGCCGGTGTAGGAGAGAGACGGTATAGGAGAGAGCCAGTATAGGTGAGAGCCGGTATAAGAGAGAGCCGGTGTAGGAGAGAGCCGGTATGAGAGAGAGCCGGTAGGAGAGAGCCGGTATAGGAGAGACCAGGTATAGGAGAGAGCCAGTAGGAGAGAGCCGGTATAGGAGAGAGCCGGTATAGGAGAGAGACAGTATAGGTCAGAGCCAGTATGAGAGAGAGCCGGTATAGGAGAGAGACAGTGTAGGAGAGAGACGGTATAGATGAGAGCCGGTATAGGAAAGATGCAGTATAGGAGAGAGCCTGTATAGGAGAGAGTCGGTATAGGAGAGATCCAGTATAGGAGAGAGCCGGTATAGGAGAGAGCCAATGTGGGAGAGAGATGGTATAGGAGAGAGCCAGTATAGGTGAGAGCCGGTATGAGAGAGACCTGGTATAGGAGAGAGCCGGTATAGAAGAGACCAGGTATAGGAGAGAGCCGGTATAGGAGAGAGCCGGTATAGGAGAGAGCTGATATAGGAGAGAGCCAGTAGGAGAGAGCCGGTATAGGAGAGAGCCGGTAGGAGAGAGCCAGTAGGAGAGAGCCGGTATAGGAGTGAGCCGGTATAGGAGAGAGCCGGTATAGGAGAGAGCCAGTAGGAGAGAGCTGGTATAGGAGAGAGCCGGTATAGGAGAGAGCCGGTATAGGTCAGAGCCAGTATGAGAGAGAGCCGGTATAGGAGAGAGACAGTGTAGGAGAGAGCCAGTAGGAGAGAGCCGGTATAGGAGAGAGCCGGTATAGGAGAGAGACGGTATAGGAGAGAGCCAGTAGGAGAGAGCCGGTATAGGAGAGAGCTGGTGTAGGAGAGAGACGGTGTAGGAGAGAGCCGGTATAGGAGAGAGCCTGTATAGGAGAGAGCCAGTAGGAGAGAGCCGGTATAGGAGAGAGCTGGTATAGGAGAGAGACGGTGTAGGAGAGAGCGGTATAGGAGAGAGCCTGTATAGGAGAGAGCCAGTAGGAGAGAGCCGGTATAGGAGAGAGCCAGTAGGAGAGAGCCGGTATAGGAGAGAGCCGGTTTGAGAGAGCCGGTATAGGAGAGACCAGGTATAGGAGAGACCAGGCATAGGAGAGAGACGGTATAAGAGAGAGCCGGTATAGGAGAAAGCCAGTAGGAGAGAGTCGGTATAGGAGAGAGCCGGTATAAGAGAGACCTGGTATAGGAGAGAGCCGGTATAGAAGAGACCAGGTATAGGAGAGAGCCGGTATAGGAGAGAGCCGGTATAGGAGAGAGCTGATATAGGAGAGAGCCAGTATGAGAGAGCCGGTATAGGAGAGAGACGGTATAGGAGAGAACCGGTATAGGAGAGAGTCGGTATAGGAGAGAGACGGTATAGGAGAGAACCGGTATAGGAGAGAGCCGGTATAGGAGAGAGCCGGTATAGGAGAGAGCCGGTATAGGAGAGAACCAGTGTAGGAGAGAGACGGTGTAGGAGAGAGCCGGTGTAGGAGAGAGCCGGTGTAGGAGAGAGCCGGTGTAGGAGAGAGCCGGTGTAGGAGAGAACCAGTGTAGGAGAGAGATGGTGTAGGAGAGAGCCGGTGTAGGAGAGAGCCGGTATAGGAGAGAACCGGTGTAGGAGAGAGACGGTGTAGGAGAGAGATGGTGTAGGAGAGAGCCGGTATAGGAGAGAGACGGTGTAGGAGAGAGCCGGTATAGGAGAGAGCCGGTATAGGAGAGAGACAGTATAGTAGAGAGCTGGTATAGGAGAGAGACGGAATAGGAGAGAGACGGAATAGGAGAGAGACGGTATAGGAGAGAGCCGGTGTAGGAGAGAGCCGGTATAGGAGAGAGACGGTATAGGAGAGAGCCGGTGTAGGAGAGAGCCGGTATAGGAGAGAGCCGGTATAGGAGAGAGCCGGTGTAGGAGAGAGGTGATATAGGAGAGAGCCGGTATAGGAGAGAGATGGTATAGGAGAGAGCTGATATAGGAGAGAGCCGATATAGGAGAGAGCCGGTATAGGAGAGAGCCGGTATAGGAGAGAGCTGATATAGGAGAGAGCCGATATAGGAGAGAGCCGGTGTAGGAGAGAGCCGGTGTAGGAGAGAGCCGGTATAGGAGAGAGCTGATATAGGAGAGAGCCGATATAGGAGAGAGCCGGTATAGGAGAGAGCCGGTATGAGAGAGAACCGGTATGGGAGAGAGCCAGTATGAGAGAGAACCGGTATGGGAGAGAGCTGGTATAGGAGAGAGCTGGTATAGGAGAGAGCTGGTAAAAGATAGCGCCAGTATGGGGGAAGCCCGGTATGGGGGGTCCAGTATGGGGGAGGCCGGAGGCCAACAATGGCGGCCTCACCCTGAACTACCAATCACTGAAGATCCTCCAACAATGGCGGCCTCACCCTGAACTACCAATCACTGAAGATCCTCCAACAATGGCGGCCTCACCCTGAACTACCAATCACTGAAGATCCTCCAACAATGGCGGCCTCACTCTGAACTACCAATCACTGAAGATCCTCCAACAATGGCGGCCTCACCCTGAACTACCAATCACTGAAGATCCTCCAACAATGGCGGCCACACCCTGAACTACCAATCACTGAAGATCCTCCAACAATGGTGGCCTCACCCTGAACTACCAATCACTGAAGATCCTCCAACAATGGCGGCCTCACCCTGAACTACCAATCACTGAAGATCCTCCAACAATGGCGGCCTCACCCTGAACTACCAATCACTGAAGATCCTCCAACAATGGCGGCCTCACCCTGAACTACCAATCACTGAAGATCCTCCAACAATGGCGGCCTCACCCTGAACTTCCAAACACTGTAGATCCTCCAACAATGGCGGCCACACCCTGAACTATCAATCACTGAAGATCCTCCAACAATGGCGGCCACACCCTGAACTACCAATCACTGAAGATCCTCCAACAATGGCGGCCTCACCCTAAACTACCAATCACCGAAGATCCTCCAACAAAGGCGGCCTCACCCTGAACTACCAATCACTGAAGATCCTCCAACAATGGCGGCCTCACCCTGAACTACCAATCACTGAAGATCCTCCAACAATGGCGGCCACACCCTGAACTACCAATCACTGAAGATCCTGCAACAATGGCGGCCTCACCCTGAACTACCAATCACTGAAGATCCTCCAACAATGGCGGCCTCACCCTGAACTACCAATCACTGAAGATCCTCCAACAATGGCGGCCTCACCCTAAACTACCAATCACTGAAGATCTTCCAACAATGGCGGCCTCACCCTGAACTACCAATCACTGAAGATCCTCCAACAATGGCGGCCTCACCCTGAACTACAAATCACTGAAGATCCTCCAACAATGACGGCCTCACCCTGAACTACCAATCACTGAAGATCCTCCAACAATGGCGGCCTCACCCTGAACTACAAATCACTGAAGATCCTCCAACAATGACGGCCTCACCCTGAACTACCAATCACTGAAGATCCTCCAACAATGGCGGCCTCACCCTGAACTACCAATCACTGAAGATCCTCCAACAATGGCGGCCTCACCCTGAACTACCAATCACTGAAGATCCTCCAACAATGGCGGCCTCACCCTGAACTACCAATCACTGAAGATCCTCCAACAATGATGGCCTAACCCTGAACTACCAATCACTGAAAATCCTCCAACAATGGCGGCCTCACCCTGAACTGCAAATCACTGAAGATCCTCCAACAATGACAGCCTCACCCTGAACTACCAATCACTGAAGATCCTCCAACAATGGCGGCCTCACCCTGAACTACCAATCACTGAAGATCCTCCAACAATGGCGGCCTCACCCTGAACTACCAATCACTGAAGATCCTCCAACAATGGCGGCCTCACCCTGAACTACAAATCACTGAAGATCCTCCAACAATGGCGGCCTCACCCTGAACTACCAATCACTGAAGATCCTCCAACAATGGCGGCCTCACCCTGAACTACCAATCACTGAAGATCCTCCAACAATGGCGGCCACACCCTGAACTACAAATCACTGAAGATCCTCCAACAATGGCGGCCTCACCCTGAACTACCAATCACTGAAGATCCTCCAACAATGGCGGCCTCACCCTGAACTACCAATCACTGAAGATCCTCCAACAATGGCGGCCACACCCTGAACTACCAATCACTGAAGATCCTCCAACAATGGCGGCCTCACCCTGAACTACCAATCACTGAAGATCCTCCAACAATGGCGGCCTCACCCTGAACTACCAATCACTGAAGATCCTCCAACAATGGCGGCCTCACCCTGAACTACCAATCACTGAAGATCCTCCAACAATGGCGGCCACACCCTGAACTACCAATCACTGAAGATCCTCCAACAATGGTGGCCACACCCTGAACTACCAATCACCGAAGATCCTCCAACAACGGCGGCCTCATCCTGAACTACCAATCACCGAAGATCCTCCAACAATGGCGGCCTCACCCTGAACTACCAATCACTGAAGATCCTCCAACAATGGTGGCCTCACCCTGAACTGCCAATCACTGAAGATCCTCCAACAATGGTGGCTAGCTTTGATATCATTTGTCCCATTACTTAGTTCCCAGTATATCTCTTTAGACAATTGTTTTATGTTTATGACTCTGGCCCCTCCCCCAGTTGTGTTACATAAGGTTGTCTTTCTATAATATTCACTAAGCTTGACAAAGGAGCGTGGCTGCTGCAACCCACGCAGTGCGCATGCTCGGAAACGCATCGCACCTTAGTGATGTCATCGCACCTTAGTGGTGTCATAGCACCTTAGTGGTGTCATCGCACCTTAGTGATGTCATCGCACCTTAGTGATGTCATCGCACCTTAGTGGTGTCATCGCACCTTAGTGATGTCATCGCACCTTAGTGATGTCATCGCACCTTAGTGATGTCATCGCACCTTAGTGGTGTCATCGCACCTTAGTGATGTCATTGCACCTTAGTGATGTCATCGCACCTTAGTGGTGTCATCGCACCTTAGTGATGTCATCGCACCTTAGTGATGTCATCGCACCTTAGTGATGTCATCGCACCTTAGTGGTGTCATCGCACCTTAGTGATGTCATCGCACCTTAGTGGTGTCATCGCACCTTAGTGATGTCATCGCACCTTAGTGATGTCATCGCACCTTAGTGGTGTCATTGCACCTTAGTGATGTCATTGCACCTTAGTGGTGTCATCGCACCTTAGTGATGTCATTGCACCTTAGTGATGTCATTGCACCTTAGTGGTGTCATCGCACCTTAGTGATGTCATTGCACCTTAGTGATGTCATTGCCCCGCACTGCTCTGCATTCTGCACAGAAAGCCTCGATTTGGGATATTCCACCGCATGGCTGTTTACCATCAGCTGATTCCAGCGAGGATCCTATACTTTGCAGAGTAATGAGCGAAGGCACCTGGCGGTTCGCCGCCCTTACCTTCTCGGGATTCCTCTACACACACTTGTGCCTGTTATACTCCATTCACATAGACCAGCAGAAGATTGGAGGAACCCGACTCGTTTATCTGTCCTTCTCCTGGGAGGTTTCACCTACAGATGGGCCCTTTTTTATCTTCACCTATGTGACTTTCCATTTGTATGTTAACATTAAAGTGTTTTTAACGTCTACACTTAGAGGCGCCCTCTTCCCTGTTTCTTCTCAGCTTTGCTGGAATCTGGCTTCTATTCCTACTTGGTGGCAGTCCTGAGTGTACGGACTTTCTTTTTCATCTTCTGTATTATGGACTCATTTATGGACTTTTCTTGGGTTAAATTAGAGCCACAAGTGTCTTTCACCTTCTACTTGTTTTAGGTTCTCTTTTTGGCATTGTATGAGGGGCTTCTCAGTAGAACATTCCCCCGGTGTGGGAACGGCGGAGGTGAGATATTCTCCTCACACCCGATGGGATTACAGAAATGTCATTGCGCACTTAATTAAACATCGGCTTTTCTTTGGCATCGTTCCTCTTTAAAGGTAAAAGGAAGGTAACACCTCGCAGGCGCGCGTCGGATGCCATGCAGGTCAGAACATCTGATGATGAGCAGATTGTGTTCTACATCTCCGCACAAGCAACATCTCACAAAGGTTTAACCTTGAAACACGACATCAGCTCAGCGAGCGACTCCGCCGCTTCCATGGGGGTCATTCTCTAAGGTGCAATCTAGAAATGTCATGCCAATGAATTGAACCCCTTCAGCTCGTTTTACGACACACAACGCCGTCTTTTCCCGATATTATCTCACAAGGTTCATTTTTCCTTTTTATGCAATCCATAGACAGAGAATTTGTAACAAAACTAAAATGAACTCATTTTTTTCTTTTATAACAAGAATTCGTTTACAAAATATTTTGTTAGAGCCGATAAAAGGAATAACTTTTTATCATTGGTCCTTAAAATGAGTCTTGTGGGGGTGAGTTGTCCTGCCGGGGTCTACAAAGGGATTATGACCCGGTAAGGATGAGCTCCGACGTGTTCGCACAGTGCAGAGCCTGCCAGGAAGGCGCTGATCACAGGCAGTGAGACGTTTCCCGATCTCTGCAGCCGCACATCAGGATGACGTCTCTCTGCCTGTGATCAGCGCCTTCCTGGCCGGCTCTTAGGAGATCTATATACATCAGAAGAGAGGCAAATGAGGAGGGAGAGTCCCATCCAATGAGGAGGGAGAGCGGGAGAGTCCCATCCAATGAGGAGGGAGAGCGGGAGAGTCCCATCCAATGAGGAGGGAGAGCGGGAGGGTCCCATCCAATGAGGAGAGAGAGCGGGAGAATCCCATCCAATGAGGAGGGAGAGCGGGAGAGTCCCATCCAATGAGGAGGGAGAGCGGGAGAGTCCCATCCAATGAGGAGAGAGAGCGGGAGAATCCCATCCAATGAGGAGAGAGAGCGGGAGAATCCCATCCAATGAGGAGGGAGAACGGGAGAGTCCCATCCAATGAGGAGGGAGAGCAGGAGAGTCCCATCCAATGAGGAGGGAGAGCGGGAGAGTCCCATCCAATGAGGAGAGAGAGCGGGAGAATCCCATCCAATGAGGAGGGAGAGCGGGAGGGTCCCATCCAATGAGGAGGGAGAGCGGGAGAGTCCCAACCAATGAGGAGGGAGAGCGGGAGAGTCCCATCCAATGAGGAGGGAGAGCGGGAGAGTCCCATCCAATGAGGAGAGAGAGCGGGAGAGTCCCATCCAATGAGGAGGGAGAGCGGGAGGGTCCCATCCAATGAGGAGGGAGAGCGGGAGAGTCCCATCCAATGAGGAGGGAGAGCGGGAGAGTCCCAACCAATGAGGAGGGAGAGCGGGAGAGTCCCATCCAATGAGGAGAGAGAGCGGGAGAATCCCATCCAATGAGGAGGGAGAGCGGGAGAGTCCCATCCAATGAGGAGGGAGAGCGGGAGAGTCCCATCCAATGAGGAGGGAGAGCGGGAGGGTCCCATCCAATGAGGAGGGAGAGCGGGAGAGTCCCATCCAATGAGGAGGGAGAGCGGGAGAGTCCCATCCAATGAGAAGGGAGAGCGGGAGAGTCCCATCCAATGAGGAGGGAGAGCGGGAGAGTCCCATCCAATGAGGAGGGAGAGCGGGAGAGTCCCATCCAATGAGGAGGGAGAGCGGGAGGGTCCCATCCAATGAGGAGGGAGAGCGGGAGAGTCTCATCCAATGAGGAGGGAGAGCGGGAGAGTCCCATCCAATGAGGAGGGAGAGCGGGAGAGTCCCATCCAATGAGGAGGGAGAGCGGGAGGGTCCCATCCAATGAGGAGGGAGAGCGGGAGAGTCTCATCCAATGAGGAGGGAGAGCGGGAGAGTCCCATCCAATGAGGAGGGAGAGCGGGAGAGTCCCATCCAATGAGGAGGGAGAGCGGGAGAGTCCCATCCAATGAGGAGGGAGAGCGGGAGAGTCCCATCCAATGAGGAGGGAGAGCGGGAGAGTCTCATCCAATGAGGAGGGAGAGCGGGAGCTGCATTGGCGCTGGATTGGCATGCGATATTCTGGGTGTGTCCTGCAGCTCATAGTGGCCCCTGTGGACAGTGATCACTGGACTGTGCGTTCCCGTACATTGGGGGGGGATGGGGACAGTGATCAGCGGACCGTGTGTTCCGGTACATAGCGGGGGGACAGTGATCACCGGACTCTAATGTGGGGTACTCCACCCCTTCCACTGATGTGGGGTACTCCACCCCTTCCTCGAATGTGGGGTACTCCACCCCTTCCTCTGATGTGGGGTACTCCACCCCTTCCTCGAATGTGGGGTACTCCACCCCTTCCTCTGATGTGGGGTACTCCACCCCTTCCACTGATGTGGGGTACTCCACCCCTTCCACTGATGTGGGGTACTTCACCCCTTCCACTGATGTGGGGTACTCCACCCCTTCCTCGAATGTGGGGTACTCCACCCCTTCCACTGATGTGAGGTACTCCACCCCTTCCTCGAATGTGGGGTACTCCACCCCTTCCTCTGATGCGGTGTTCCCCACCCCTTCCTCGAATGTGGGGTACTCCACCCCTTCCTCTGATGCGGTGTTGCCCACCCCTTCCTCGAATGTGGGGTATTCCACCCCTTCCTCTGATGTGGGGTACTCCACCCCTTCCTCGAATGTGGGGTACTCCACCCCTTCCTCGAATGTGGGGTACTCCACCCCTTCCTCTGATGCGGTGTTGCCCACCCCTTCCTCGAATGTGGGGTATTCCACCCCTTCCTCTAATGTGGGGTACTTCACCCCTTCCTCTGATGCGGTGTTGCCCACCCCTTCCTCGAATGTGGGGTATTCCACCCCTTCCTCTGATGTGGGGTACTCCACCCCTTCCTCTGATGTGGGGTACTCCACCCCTTCCTCTGATGTGAGGTACTCCACCCCTTCCTCTGATGTGGGGTACTCCACCCCTTCCTCTGATGCGGTGTTCCCCACCCCTTCCTCTGATGCGGTGTTCCCCACCCCTTCCTCGAATGTGGGGTACTCCACCCCTTCCTCGAATGTGGGGTACTCCACCCCTTCCTCTGATATGGGAAAACCTAAGCTATTTTCTTATCACTCTTTTGACCTTTGAGTCTCATCATTGCAGTTGGTTGTCTCCGGATTCCCCGCCGCCCTTCTATCGGCTCCAATTATTCTGATTGGACGGGATGGGAAAGGTTAGACGGACATTTCTGATTCCACATTTAATACAATTTCCAGGAATCTGCAAAAGAAGGTGTTTAATGGTGGCCACAAGTTCCATGTTCCAGCCGCCATCTCCTCATCCGATTGTCCTCAGTGGAGGGATCACTATAATGACAAAGCAGAAGATGGTTCCTACACGGGGATGGGCTCAGAGGTTGTCTGTAGCGCCACCCAGAGGTGAAGAACGGTGTTGCAGCTTGCCCGGTGAAGGCTTGGTGGACCTTCTCCCCATCCTTAAAGCAGAACCTCCCTCAAACAGTAAAGCCTCGCTGATTCGCTCCCTCCCCCCCAGTCTGTAATGGGGTAACATTTTTTTGGGGGAGTAGTGATTTTTTTGGGGGAGTAGTGATTTTTTTGGGGGGAGTAGTGATTTTTTGGGGGGAGTAGTGATTTTTTTGGGGGGAGTAGTGATTTTTTTGGGGAGTAGTGATTTTTTGGGGGGGAGTAGTGATTTTTTGGGGGAAGTAGTGATTTTTTTGGGGGGAGTAGTGATTTTTTTGGGGGAGTAGTGATTTTTTTGGGGGGAGTAGTGATTTTTTGGGGGGGAGTAGTGAATTTTTGGGGGAGTAGTGATTTTTTTGGGGGGAGTAGTGATTTTTTGGGGGGGAGTAGTGAATTTTTGGGGGAGTAGTGATTTTTTTGGGGGGAGTAGTGATTTTTTGGGGGAGTAGTGATTTTTTTGGGGGAGTAGTGATTTTTTTGGGGGGAGTAGTGATTTTTTTGGGGGAGTAGTGATTTTTTGGGGGGAGTAGTGATTTTTTTGGGGAGTAGTGATTTTTTTGGGGGAGTAGTGATTTTTTGGGGGGGAGTAGTGATTTTTTTGGGGGAGTAGTGATTTTTTGGGGGGAGTAGTGATTTTTTTGGGGGAGTAGTGATTTTTTTGGGGGGAGTAGTGATTTTTTGGGGGAAGTAGTGATTTTTGGGGGGGAGTAGTGATTTTTTTGGGGGGAGTAGTGATTTTTTTGGGGAGTAGTGATTTTTTTGGGGGGAGTAGTGATTTTTTTGGGGGAGTAGTGATTTTTTTGGGGGGAGTAGTGATTTTTTTGGGGAGTAGTGATTTTTTTTGGGGGGAGTAGTGATTTTTTTGGGGGGAGTAGTGATTTTTTTGTGGAGTAGTGATTTTTTTTGGGGGGAGTAGTGATTTTTTTGTGGGAGTGGTGATTTTTTTGGGGGGAGTAGTGATTTTTTTGGGGAGTAGTGATTTTTTTGGGGGGAGTAGTGATTTTTTTGGGGGAGTAGTGATTTTTTGGGGGGGAGTAGTGATTTTTTTGGGGAGTAGTGATTTTTTTTGGGGGGAGTAGTGATTTTTTTGGGGGAGTGGTGATTTTTATTGCCTCCCACAATCCTCTCCTTGGTGGGGATGATGTTCCTCGCCCTGCCCCCTCCATCACATCTCCCAGGAGACTGAAGGACCATTCCCAAAGTCTCACAGTGGGAGGTTCCTGCACTACTTTGATGCGACTTTCATGCAACCTGAGTGCCATAGACTGCAATGTAAACTCTCAAAAGTCGCATGAAAGTAGCATCTCAATGTCATCAATATAACAGTCACATCCAAAGTCACAATGAAAGGCCGGCCATACCACGGGTTGCAGGAAAGAAGTTTTCTTGATTTCCCCATCAACACTGGTGGTGAAATCCCTCCTTCCGCGCCATTGTCTTCTCCTGGTGGGGGGGGGGGGCTGTCCCCGCTGGTAGAAGACACTGATTATTGTGATAATCGCAGGTAAAACCCAGCAGGCTGGTTGTACCAAAGTTGATCCAATTATGAACTTGGTACATTCCGGCAGCCCATACACAGTTCGGATCTTGGCTGGTTCCTGCTAAACCGTGTTCGGCCGGCCTAAAGTCGCAATGGAAATCGCACGACTTTGGAGAGGACAAAGACTTCTAATGTTCTCTGTAATAATGATACCGAACCGCCAACTACACACAATAAATTCCACCCATAAATCTCGGCCATCCGGCGGCTCTGGAAGAAACAAATTCGCTATTTAAAATATCATTTCAAGAAATGAGAATACAATTTAATGTTTAATAAGCGGAACGCGTTGCTGGAGATTGGCGGCGGCTCGTTCTTTATTAGAATGCGTGTAATAACAATGTATCAAAAGAATTCCCTACATGAGATCCCCAGCAGTTACCATGGCAACTGTGGCTCAGCCCAACTTTGCATTCAGCGGAGGTCTCTCCGGGCTGGAAGTCCACACAACCGGAATACGAAGTGCTTCTCACCCCCCGGGGGGAAGATAACGAATGAGGATGACGATCGTCTCACTGGAAATACCCCGAGAACTGGAATCAATGAAAGCACAACCCCACCCTAAAATGACTCCGCCACCCACCCACCTACTATTCCCCATACAGAGAGGGAAAAGGATGTGATCGGCTGAGGATTTTCTATGTTTGCCCACTGACAAAGAATCGATCGGTCTATAATTTTATTGGTCGGTTTATTATAGCAGTGAGAGAATAACAACAAAAATATCCAGAAAAACACATCTCAAAAAAGTTATAAATTGATTTGCATTTTAATGAGTGAAATAAGAATTTGATCCCCGATCAATCAGCAAGATTTCTGGCTCCCAGGTGTCTTCTATACAGGTAATAAGCTGAGATTAGGAGCACTCTTCTCTTCTCTCTCTCTCTCTCTCAGGGAGTGCTCCTAATCTCAGCTTGCTGTATAAAAGACACCTGTCCACAGAATCAATCAGATTCCAATCTCTCCACCATGGCCAAGACCAAAGAGCTGTCCAAGGATGTCGGGGAGAAGATTGTAGACCTACACAAGGCTGGAATGGGCTACAAGACCATCGCCAAGCAGCTTGGTGAGAGGGTGACAACAGTTGGGGGAATTATTCACAAATGGAAGAAACACAAAATAACGATCGATCTCCCTCGGTCTGGGGCTCCATACAAGATCTCACCTCGTGGAGGTTCAATGATCATGAGAACGGTGAGGAATCAGCCCAGAACTACACAAGAGAATCTTGTCAATGATCTCAGCTGGGACCATAGTCACCAAGAAAACAATCGGTAACACACTACACCGTGAAGGACTGAAATCCTGCAGCCCCCGCAAGGTCCTCCTGATCAGGAAATTACATGTTCAGGTCCGTCTGAAGATTACTAATGAACATCGAATGATTCCGAGGAGAACTGGGGGAAAGTGTTGTGGTCAGAGGAGACCAAAATCGAGATCTTTGGTATCAACTCAACTCGCCGTGTTTGGAGGAGGAGGAGGAATGCTGCCTATGACCCCAAGAACACCATCCCCCACCATCATACGTGGAGGTCCTATGACCCCAAGAACATCATCCCCCACCGTCCTACATGGAGGTCCTATGACCGCAAGAACACCATCCCCCACCGTCATACATGGAGGTCCTATGACCGCAAGAACACCATCCCCCACCATCATACGTGGAGGTCCTATGACCCCAAGAACATCATCCCCCACCGTCCTACATGGAGGTCCTATGACCCCAAGAACACCATCCCCCACCGTCCTACATGGAGGTCCTATGACCGCAAGAACACCATCCCCCACCGTCATACATGGAGGTCCTATGACCCCAAGAACACCATCCCCCACTGTCATACATGGAGGTCCTATGACCCCAAGAACACCATCCCCCACAATCATACATGGAGGTCCTATGACCCCAAGAATACCATCCCCCACCGTCATACATGGAGGACCTATGACCCCAAGAACACCATCCCCCACCGTCATACATGGAGGTCCTATGACCCCAAGAACACCATCCCCCACCGTCATACATGGAGGACCTATAACCCCAAGAACACCACCCCCCACTGTCATACATGGAGCTTCTATGACCCCAAGAATACCATCCCCCACCGTCATACATGGAGCTTCTATGACCCCAAGAATACCATCCCCCACCGTCATACATGGAGGTCCTATGACCCCAAGAACACCATCCCCCACCGTCATACATGGAGGTCCTATGACCCCAAGAACACCATCCCCCACCGTCATACATGGAGGTCCTATGACCCCAAGAACACCATCCCCCACCGTCATACATGGAGGTCCTATGACCCCAAGAACACCATCCCCCACCGTCATACATGGAGGTCCTATGACCCCAAGAACACCATCCCCCACCGTCATACATGGAGGTCCTATGACCCCAAGAACACCATCCCTCACCGTCATACATAGAGGTCCTATGACCCCAAGAACACCATCCCCCACCATCATACATGGAGGACCTATGACCCCAAGAACACCATCATACATGGAGGTCCTATGACCCCAAGAACACCATCCCTCTCCATCATACATGGAGGTCCTATGACCAGGAACACCATCCCCCACCTTCATACATGAAGGACCTATGACCCCAAGAACACCATCCCCCACCATCATACATGGAGGTCCTATGACCCCAAGAACACCATCCCCCACCGTCATACATGGAGGTCCTATGACCCCAAGAACACCATCCCCCACCGTCATACATGGAGGTCCTATGACCCCAAGAACACCATTCCCCCACCGTCATACATGGAGGTCCTATGACCCCAAGAACACCATCCCCCACCACCATACATGGAGGTCCTCTGACCCCAAGAACACCATCCCCCACCGTCATACATGGAGGTCCTATGACCCCCAAGAACACCATCCCCCACCATCATACATGGAGGTCCTATGACCTCAAGAACACCATCCCCCACCGTCATACATGGAGGTCCTATGACCCCAAGAACACCATCCCCCACCCCCATACATGGAGGTCCTATGACCCCAAGAAAACCAACCCCCCACCATCATACATGGAGGTCCTATGACCCCAAGAACACCATCCCCCACCGTCATACATGGAGGTCCTATGACCCCAAGAACACCATCCCCCACCGTCATACATGGAGGTCCTATGACCACAAGAACACCATCCCCCACCGTCATACATGGAGGTCCTATGACCCCAAGAACACCATCCCCCACCGTCATACATGGAGGTCCTCTGACCCCAAGAACACCATCCCCCACCGTCATACATGGAGGTCCTATGACCCCAAGAACATCATCCCCCACTATCATACATGGAGGTCCTATGACCCCAAGAACACCATCCTCCACCGTCATACATGGAGGTCCTATGACCCCAAGAACACCATCCCCCACCATCATACATGGAGGTCCTATGACCCCAAGAACACCATCCCCCACCGTCATACATGGAGATCCTATGACCCCAAGAACACCATCCCCCACCATCATACATGGAGGTCTTATGACCCCAAGAACACCATCCCCCACCGTCATACATGGAGGTCCTATGACCCCAAGAACACCATCCCCCACTATCATACATGGAGGTCCTATGACCCCAGGAACACCATCCCCCACCTTCATACATGGAGGTGGAAACATTATACTTTGGTGGTTTTTCTGCTAAGGGGACAGGACAACTTCACCACATCAAAGGGACGATGGACGGGACCATGTACCATCAAATCTTGGGAGAGAACCTCCTTCCCTCAGCCAGAACACTGAAGATGGGTCATGGATGGGTCTTCCAGCATGACAATGACCCAAAACACAAGACAACAATGCAGTGGCTCAAAAAGAAGCACATTAAGGTCCTGGAGTGGCCTAGCCAGTCTCCAGACCTTAATCCCATAGAAAATATGTGGAGGAAGCTGAAGGTTCGATTTACCAAACGTCATCCTGGAAACCTTAATGACTTGGAGAAGATCTGCAAAGAGGACAAAATCCCTCCTGAGATGTGTGCAAACCTGGAGGCCAACTCCAAGAAACGTCTGACCTCTGTGATCACCAACAAGGGTTTCTCCACCAACTACTAAGTCATGTTTTGTGAAGGGTTCACATACTTATTTCACTCATTAAAATGCAAAACAATTTATAACATTTATGAAATTACATATATACATAGTAGGTGAGGGTGAAAAAAGACACAAGTCCATCAAGTCCAACCTATGTGTGTGATTATATGTCATATTACATTATATATCTCTGTATGTTGCGGTCATTCAGGTGATTATCTAATAGTTTCTTGAAGCTATCAATGCTCCCCACTGAGACCACCGCCTGTGGAAGGGAATTCCACATCCTTGCCGCTCTTACAGTAAAGAACCCTCTACGTAGTTTAAGGTTAAACCTCTTTTCTTCTAATTGTAATGAGTGGCCACGAGTCTTATTAAACTCTCTTCTGCGAAAAAGTTTTATCCCTATTGTGGGGTCACCAGTCCAGTATTTATATATTGTGGGGTCACCAGTCCGGTATTTGTATATTGTGGGGTCACCAGTCCGGTATTTATATATTGTGGGGTCACCAGTCCGGTATTTATATATTGTGGGGTCACCAGTCCGGTATTTATATATTGTGGGGTCACCAGTCAGGTATTTGTATATTGTGGGGTCACCAGTCCGGTATTTGTATATTGTGGGGTCACCAGTCCAGTATTTGTAAATTGTGGGGTCACCAGTCCGGTATTTATATATTGTGGGGTCACCAGTCCGGTATTTGTATATTGTGGGGTCACCAGTCCGGTATTTGTATATTGTGGGGTCACCAGTCCGGTATTTGTATATTGTGGGGTCACCAGTCCGGTATTTATATATTGTGGGGTCACCAGTCCGGTATTTATATATTGTGGGGTCACCAGTTCGGTATTTATATATTGTGGGGTCACCAGTCCGGTATTTATATATTGTGGGGTCACCAGTCCGGTATTTATATATTGTGGGGTCACCAGTCCGGTATTTGTATATAAGGAGGTCACCAGTCCGGTATTTATATATTGTGGGGTCACCAGTCCGGTATTTGTATATTGTGGGGGAACCAGTCCGGTATTTATATATTGTGGGGTCACCAGTCCGGTATTTGTATATTGTGGGGTCACCAGTCCGGTATTTGTATATTGTGGGGTCACCAGTCCGGTATTTGTATATTGTGGGGTCACCAGTCCAGTATTTATATATTGTGGGGTCACCAGTCCGGTATTTATATATTGTGGGGTCACCAGTCCGGTATTTATATATTGTGGGGTCACCAGTCTGGTATTTGTATATTGTGGGGTCACCAGTCCGGTATTTATATATTGTGGGGTCACCAGTCTGGTATTTGTATATTGTGGGGTCACCAGTCCGGTATTTATATATTGTGGGGTCACCAGTCTGGTATTTGTATATTGTGGGGTCACCAGTCCGGTATTTATATATTGTGGGGTCACCAGTCTGGTATTTGTATATTGTGGGGTCACCAGTCCGGTATTTATATATTGTGGGGTCACCAGTCCGGTATTTGTATATTGTGGGGTCACCAGTCCGGTATTTGTATATTGTGGGGTCACCAGTCTGGTATTTATATATTGTGGGGTCACCAGTCCGGTATTTGTATATTGTGGGGTCACCAGTCCGGTATTTATATATTGTGGGGTCACCAGTCCGGTATTTATATATTGTGGGGTCACCAGTCCGGTATTTGTATATTGTGGGGTCACCAGTCCGGTATTTGTATATTGTGGGGTCACCAGTCCGGTATTTGTATATTGTGGGGTCACCAGTCTGGTATTTATATATTGTGGGGTCACCAGTCCGGTATTTGTATATTGTGGGGTCACCAGTCCGGTATTTGTATATTGTGGGGTCACCAGTCCGGTATTTATATATTGTGGGGTCACCAGTCCGGTATTTGTATATTGTGGGGTCACCAGTCCGGTATTTGTATATTGTGGGGTCACCAGTCCGGTATTTATATATTGTGGGGTCACCAGTCTGGTATTTATATATTGTGGGGTCACCAGTCCGGTATTTGTATATTGTGGGTCACCAGTCCGGTATTTGTATATTGTGGGGTCACCAGTCCGGTATTTATATATTGTGGGGTCACCAGTCCGGTATTTATACAATGAAATCATATCACCCTTTATTAGCTTTAAATAAATAATGATATTTGAAGCGCTTCACAATGTGCATGAAAATGAATATATAAGAATAAATATAAATAGTCAAATAAATCCAGCGGTGAGTAAAAATTCCTATAAAATCCAGCAATCAAAATAGTGTAAAATTATAAAAAATTAGTGACACCAAATGTGTAAAAAATCCACATAAAAATAAATATATAGGGATGTATTCAGAAGGTTCAATTATACAGGTGTAGAATCCTGATTGGTATAGAGCTTTTGATCACTAGCAAACACTTGCTGAATCAAGGTGCTCATTGATAGTAACAATGTGTTTTTTGCTTCTATTCACAACCAATGTGAGAATCATAAACAGGCAGATAAGAGAAAAAACCAATCATTGTGCAATAGTTAGGATACCAAGGGACACAGGCAAACTTCAATCCACTCACGTGTGCCTTATAATGATAAGGCATATGCAGGTTTTACTATAGCAGTCAGCCGCCTTAGACAGGAGCAGATTCAGTGCAGTACACTGTGTGATACTGCTGATCTGCACAGAGCTTCCTTGGCTCCTCCCACGCGTTACATCACAGTCACGTGACTTTTTCAAGCATTATACACAGTGTGAGGAGCACCGGGGGAGGGAGCTGGGAGTTGGGAACGGGGTGTAGGGAGCACAGGGGGGGGGGGGTTGGCTGGAAATTGGGAAGGGGGTGGGGAGAGCTGGGAAGGGGGTGGGGGAAGCACTGGGGGGAGGGGAGCTGGGATCTGAGAAGTGAAATTTCATCCCCCAATCTTTGTAAATTGACTTTTGGACAGACTATACGGCAATGCTGATAATAACCTCTCAATGTGGGTGTGGTCATACATCCTGTTCATTCTGATTCTATTGGCTGCTTGGAACCCCTCAGTGTGAATAATGTGGGACTTCCTCAGGGGGCTCCCAGACACAGAAGGATAAAGTATTGTGTGGTGTGAAGTGTGGAGTCAGTAGGAATGACGTATCGCTATTATCAATCGCTCGCCTGCTTCCCCTCATATGATGTGACGGGGTGAGGAGGTCAGGGAGGTAATTAGTAGACTTCAGTAGCTTTACTTTAATGAATCCGCCCGCAGTGAGCGCCCCCATCCATCATCTCAGACGTGTCTTCAGGGATACAATAAATTTCCAGTGCTGGTTTCTGATCCTTCCACCCGCCGCTGTCCATATAATGAGATATTAGGAGGGGCCTCTCTGCTCACAAGGCCGCCATTATTGAAGAGGTAATTGGACATCAAGGTTTTAATGATTTTACAAAACATTGTCCTTGGATTTGCTGATTTGTATTTCTTCACCTTAAACAGATGGTCATCTCCGTCCCGGATACAGAAACAACTATCAGCAGATAATTAGTCCTGAGAAATACGACCTAAAATCATCCGACACAAATGGTGGCCCATCCCCCCACTACTGACAACACTCACATGGAGGAGAGCCGGAGGAGAGCCAGAACCACTCACATGGAGGAGAACCGGAACCACTCACATGGAGGAGAGCCGGAGGAGAGCCAGAACCACTCACATGGAGGAGAACCGGAACCTCTCACATGGAGGAGAGCCAGAACCTCTCCCATGGAGGAGAGCCAGAACCTCTCACATGGAGGAGAACCGGAACCACTCACATGGAGGAGAGCCGAGGAGAGCCAGAACCTCTCACATGGAGGAGAGCCAGAACCTCTCACATGGAGGAGAGCCAGAACCTCTCACATGGAGGAGAGACTGAACCTCTCACATGGAGGAGAGCCGGAACCACTCACATGGAGCAGAGCCGGAACCTCTCACATGGAGGAGAGCCAGAACCTCTCACATGGAGGAGAGCCCGGAACCTCTCCCATGGAGAGAGCCGAAACCTCTCACATGGAGGAGAGCCAAAACCACTCACATGGAGGAGAGCCGGAACCTCTCACATGGAGGACAGCCAGAACCTCTCACATGGAGGAGAGCCAGAACCTCTCACATGGAGGAGAGCCAGAACCTCTCCCATGGAGGAGAGCCGGAACCTCTCACATGGAGGAGAGCCAAAACCACTCACATGGAGGAGAGCCGGAACCTCTCACATGGAGGAGAACCAGAACCTCTCACATGGAGGAGAGCCAAAACCTCTCACATGGGAGGTGAGCCAGAACTCCTCCCATGGAGGAGAGCCGGAACCTCTCACATGGAGGAGAGCCGGAGGAGAGCCAGAACCTCTCACATGGAGGAGAATCGGAACCACTCACATGGAGGAGAGCCGAAACCTCTCACATGGAGGAGAGCCGGAACCTCTCACATGGAGGAGAGCCGGAGGAGAGCCAGAACCTCTCACATGGAGGAGAATCGGAACCACTCACATGGAGGAGAGCCGAAACCTCTCACATGGAGGAGAGCCGGAACCTCTCACATGGAGGAGAGCCAGAACCACTCGCATGGAAGAGAGACAAAACCTCTCACATGGAGGAGAGCCAGAACCACTCACATGGAGAAGAGCCACAACCACTCACATGGAGGAGAGCCGGAACCTCCAATGTGGATGGGATCTGGTTGCTGGTGGCCATAGCTGACAATTGTCCCAAAGCCGGTCTTGGGTTTAGGTGACCCCACCGATGGACCGATTCCTGGAAATGCGTCCAATGATCAGTTGTGTAATAAAGTGTACCTGCGGTAAATGTGAGGATGGTGAAGGGCGGCACGTGGAGAGATGGAGAATAAAAACCTGATTTATATATTGTGACAATATAAACTGCTGGGCTTGGCCTGAAAATAATGTCCTTCTAGGCACACATGTGAGGGGGAAAAGAGAACCTGCCACAGAAATGTCCCCATTGGAGAGAATTAATATGTGAACACCTGACCATCACACGACCTACTGTACATGGCAAAAATGATGTGAACCCCCTCCCCCCCAGATGATGGAGTTCAGTTATCTCCAGTGAAGGTCCCGGTAATCCTCCATCATACAAAGACATTGCAGACAATTGTGCTCTTCCAACCTTGTGGTAACAGCTTGGTGAGGATCATTTTCTGTTCTAGCATGACTGTGCCCCCCCATGTACAAAGCATGACTGTGCCCCCCCCCGTGTACAAAGCATGACTGTGCCCCGCCCCGTGTACAAAGCATGACTGTGCCCCCCCCCCATGTACAAAGCATGACTGTGCCCCCCCCCCATGTACAAAGCATGACTGTGCCCCCCCCCCGTGTACAAAGCATGACTGTGCCCCTCCCCCCCGTGTACAAAGCATGACTGTGCCCCCCCCCCCCCCCGTGTACAAAGCCAACTCCATAAAGACATGTGACCAGTTTTGTGTGGAGGAACTCCAGTGTCCTGTACAGAGCCCTGACCTCATCCCTACTGATCACCTGACCTCCACCCTACTGATCACCTGACCTCCTCCCTACTGATCACCTGACCTCCACCCTACTGATCACCTGACCTCCTCCCTACTGATCACCTGACCTCATCCCTACTGATCACCTGACCTCATCCCTACTGATCACCTGACCTCATCCCTACTGATCACCTGACCTCCTCCCTACTGATCACCTGACCTTCTCCCTACTGATCACCTGACCTCCTCCCTACTGATCACCTGACCTCATCCCTACTGATCACCTGACCTCATCCCTACTGATCACCTGACCTCCTCCCTACTGATCACCTGACCTTCTCCCTACTGATCACCTGACCTCCACCCTACTGATCACCTGACCTCCTCCCTACTGATCACCTGACCTCATCCCTACTGATCACCTGACCTCATCCCTACTGATCACCTGACCTCATCCCTACTGATCACCTGACCTCCTCCCTACTGATCACCTGACCTTCTCCCTACTGATCACCTGACCTCCTCCCTACTGATCACCTGACCTCATCCCTACTGATCACCTGACCTCATCCCTACTGATCACCTGACCTCATCCCTACTGATCACCTGACCTCCTCCCTACTGATCACCTGACCTCCTCCCTACTGATCACCTGACCTTCTCCCTACTGATCACCTGACCTCCTCCCTACTGATCACCTGACCTCATCCCTACTGATCACCTGACCTCATCCCTACTGATCACCTGACCTCCACCCTACTGATCACCTGACCTCCACCCTACTGATCACCTGACCTCCTCCCTACTGATCACCTGACCTCATCCCTACTGATCACCTGACCTCCTCCCTACTGATCACCTGACCTCATCCCTACTGATCACCTGACCTCATCCCTACTGATCACCTGACCCCCTCCCTACTGATCACCTGACCTCCTCCCTACTGATCACCTGACCTCATCCCTACTGATCACCTGACCTCCTCCCTACTGATCACCTTACCTCCTCCCTACTGATCACCTGACCTCCTCCCTACTGATCACCTGACCTCATCCCTACTGATCACCTGACCTCATCCCTACTGATCACCTGACCTCAATCCTACTGATCACCTGACCTCATCCCTACTGATCACCTGACCTCCTCCCTACTGATCACCTGACCTCTTCCCTACTGATCACCTTTGAGGTGAATTGGAATGCCACTTGTGAGGTCTTCTCATCCAGCATCATTACCTGACCTCACAAATGGGACAAATTCCCACAGACACCCCCCAATATCTTGTGGAAGGTCTTCCTAGATGAGTGGGGGATGGTAAAGCTGAAGGCACTGATCTGATATTAGTCCAGAGACTGCAATCCCCACAACCACCAAAGGCCTGAAGAAGGGAGAGCCCAACCCCCGGAATGAGTTGGCCATGTTTTATGTCATACACCAATAAAGACCTCATTGTTTTCCATGTGGGTGGAGTTTCAGAGACTTTCTATTTATAGTCGGGGCCCCTCACTTCCTGTCTCAGAATCTGCAAATAAAATTGTAATGGTTCCCCGACCCCTGACCTCTGACCCCTGAAATGCGTCGGCTCTTCTTTAGAGCAGACCAATGAATGAGTTTGGAGTCACAGTCTATGAATCGGTCTGATGACCTTCCATCGGTTATTTTCCAGGTCCCCACTGGAGAAATTCCCCCCTCCAACTGTCCGGGGACAGGGTGAGGGTTAACCATCCAATGGGGACAGCCGGGAACTCCCCTCACTTTGGGGAGATTTTCTCTAACTTACTGTCACATCCTCAGAACAGGAAGTAAATGGAAATCTCTCCAGTGGGACACAACGATTCCCCGCCCCCCACAACCCTGCCCCCCCAAGAAGAACTCAGGGTGCAGCATTATAGAAACATGTTCTAATAAAATAAGGCGTCTATTCCACAAGTAAAAATAATAAAACGGCATCTCAGGTACATGATCAACGCCTCCATATATGCCATGGTCCGGTGATGACGTCCCATAGGACGAAACGTATCGGTCAGAGCTACAGCAGTGATGTCTTCACGCCCACTGAGGCATTGATCGTGTACCTGAGATGCTGTTTTATTCTTTTTACTTGTGATATCTGTTCAAGCACTTAAGGACCAGCCGCCGCAGTTATGCTGTAGCAGGTTGGCTCCGCTGGGCGAATCACCGTATCTGTACGTCGGGCGCTTTAAGCGCTCTAGGGGCGCGATGACGGAGCCGATGTGCGATGCCAACGGGCGCAATGCCCACCGGCCACCCGCGATCGCTCCTGACAGAGACAGAACGGACATCTGTCAATGTAAATAGAAAGATCTCTGTTCTGTCAGGGGAGGAGAGACAGATCTGTGATCCTAATGATCAGGAACAGCGATCTGTCTCCTCCTCCAGGCAGTCCCCTCCCCCCACACTTAGAACACTCCCAGGTAACACATTTAACCCCTTGATTGCCCCCCTAGTGTTATCCCCTTCCCTGCCATTTATACAGTAATCAGTGGCTATTTTTAGCTCTGTATAAATGTCAGTGGTCCCAAAAAAGTGTCCGATGTGTCCGCCGCAATGTCGCAGTCCCGCTAAAAATCACAGATCACCACCATTACTAGTAAAAGAAATAAAATAAAAATGCCATAAAATCAATAATCTATAACTTCTGTGCAAACCAATCAATACGCGCTTATCGAGTTTTTTTTTTAACCAAAAATATGTAGAAGAATATCGTCCGAAACCGAGGAGAACGAGGAAAACATTTGTCTTTTTATGTTTTGTTTGAGGAGATTTATTATAGTAAAAAATAAAAAATATTCTTTTCTTTTCAAAAAATAAAACCCACAGAGAAGATCAAATCCCACCAAAGGAAATCTCTATTTGTGGGAAAAAAGGACGTCAATTTTGTTTGTGTACAACGTCACATGACCGCGCTATTGTCAGTTAAATCGACGCAGTGCCAAATCGCAAAAAATGGCCTGGTCATTAAGGGGGGTAAATCCTTCCGGGGCTGAAGAGGTTAAAGCGTGATTTCAAATATCGCTTCATGAGACTTCTTCTCCTCGCACATTCATTTCATTTCTAGACGGCTTGTTTATGGTGAGATGAGCGCCGTGTACTGTGCCGTTTGCAGGGAAGTCTCCATCCATCCGCTCATCCATCCATCCATCCATCCGCTCATCCATCCATCCATCCCCTCATCCATCCATCCATCCATCCGCTCATCCATCCATCCATCCATCCATCCATCCGCTCATCCATCCGCTCATCCATCCATCCATCCATCCATCCGCTCATCCATCCATCCATCCATCCGCTCATCCATCCGCTCATCCATCCATCCATCCATCCATCCGCTCATCCATCCGCTAATCCATCCATCCATCCATCCATCCGCTCATCCATCCACTCATCCATCCATCCGTTCATCCATCAATCCATCTGCTCATCCATCCGCTAATCCATCCATCCATCCTCTCATCCATCCATCCACTCATCCATCCGCTCATCCATCCATCCGCTCATCCATCCATCCACTCATCCATCCATCCCCTCATCCATCCATCCATCCGCTCATCCATCCGCTCATCCATCCATCCATCCACTCATCCATCCATCCATCCATCCACTCATCCATCCGCTCATCCATCCATCCACTCATCCATCCATCCCCTCATCCATCCATCCATCCATCCGCTCATCCATCCGCTCATCCATCCATCCATCCACTCATCCATCCGCTCATCCATCCATCCACTCATCCATCCATCCCCTCATCCATCCATCCATCCATCCGCTCATCCATCCGCTCATCCATCCATCCATCCGCTCATCCATCCGCTCATCCATCCATCCATCCATCCGCTCATCCATCCGCTCATCCATCCATCCATCCATCCATCCATCCATCCGCTCATCCATCCATCCATCCGCTCATCCATCCGCTCATCCATCCATCCATCCGCTCATCCATCAATCCATCCATCCATCCATCCATCCATCCGCTCATCCATCCATCCATCCGCTCATCCATCCATCCGCTCATCCATCCATCCATCCATCCATCCATCCGCTCATCCATCCATCCATCCGCTCATCCATCCATCCATCCGCTCATCCATCCGCTCATCCATCCATCCATCCGCTCATCCATCAATCCATCTGCTCATCCATCCGCTCATCCATCCTCTCATCCATCCATCCGCTCATCCATCCATCCGCTCATCCATCAATCCATCTGCTCATCCATCCGCTCATCCATCCTCTCATCCATCCATCCGCTCATCCATCCATCCATCCGCTCATCCATCCATCCGCTCATCCATCAATCCATCTGCTCATCCATCCTCTCATCCATCCATCCATCCATCCATCCATCCGCTCATCCATCCATCCGCTCATCCATCCATCCATCCATCCATCCGCTCATCCATCCATCCATCCGCTCATCCATCCATCCATCCATCCGCTCATCCATCCATCCATCCGCTCATCCATCCATCCATCCATCCGCTCATCCATCCATCCGCTCATCCATCCATCCGCTCATCCATCAATCCATCCTCTAATCCATTCATCCGCTCATCCATCTATCCATTCTTCCATCCATCCATCCGCTCATCCGCTCATCCATCCATCCATCCGCTCATCCATCCATTCGCTCATCCATCCATCCGCTCATCAATCCGCTCATCCATCCATCCGCTCATCCATCCGCTCATCCATCCATCCGCTCATCCATCCCTCCATTCTTCCATCCGCTCATCCATCCATCCATCCATCCATCCATCCATCCATCCATCCGCTCATCCATCCGCTCATCCATCCATCCGCTCATCCATCCATCCATTCTTCCATCCATCCATCCATCCGCTCATCCATCCATCCATCCATCCATTCTTCCATCCGCTCATCCATCCGCTCATCCATCCGCTCATCCATCCATCCGCTCATCCATCCATCCATCCATTCTTCCATCCGCTCATCTATCCGCTCATCCATCCGCTCATCCATCCATCCGCTCATCCGCTCATCCATCTGCTCATCCATCCGCTCATCCATCCATCCACTCATCCATCCATCCGCTCATCCATCCATCCGCTCATCCATCCATCCATTCTTCCATCTATCCGCCCGCTCATTCATCTGCTCATCCATCCATCCATCTATCTGCTCATCCATCCATTTATCCATCCACTCATCCAATCCGCTCATCCATCCATCCGCTCATCCATCCATCCACCCATCTGCTCATTCATCCATCCGCTCATCCATGCGCTCATCCATCCGCTCATCCATCCATCCATCCATCCATCCATCCATCCGCTCATCCATCCATCCATCCGCTCATCCATCCATCCGCTCATCCATCCATCCATCCGCTCATCCATCCATCCATCCATCCGCTCATCCATCCATCCGCTCATCCATCCATCCGCTCATCCATCCGCTCATCCATCCATCCATCCGCTCATCCATCCATCCATCCGCTCATCCATCCATCCGCTCATCCATCCTCTAATCCATTCATCCGCTCATCCATCTATCCATTCTTCCATCCATCCATCCGCTCATCCGCTCATCCATCCATCCATCCGCTCATCCATCCATCCGCTCATCCATCCGCTCATCCATCCATCCGCTCATCAATCCGCTCATCCATCCATCCGCTCATCCATTCTTCCATCCATCAGCTCATCCGCTCATCCATCTGCTCATCCATCCGCTCATCCATCCATCCGCTCATCCATCCATCCGCTCATCCATCCATCCATCCATCCATCCATCCGCTCATCCATCCATCCATCCGCTCATCCATCCATCCATCCGCTCATCCATCCGCTCATCCATCCATCCATCCGCTCATCCATCAATCCATCTGCTCATCCATCCGCCCATCCATCCGCTCATCCATCCATCCGCTCATCCATCAATCCATCTGCTCATCCATCCGCTCATCCATCCTCTCATCCATCCATCCGCTCATCCATCCATCCATCCGCTCATCCATCCATCCGCTCATCCATCAATCCATCTGCTCATCCATCCTCTCATCCATCCATCCATCCATCCATCCATCCGCTCATCCATCCATCCGCTCATCCATCCATCCATCCATCCATCCGCTCATCCATCCATCCATCCGCTCATCCATCCATCCATCCATCCGCTCATCCATCCATCCATCCGCTCATCCATCCATCCATCCATCCGCTCATCCATCCATCCGCTCATCCATCCATCCGCTCATCCATCAATCCATCCTCTAATCCATTCATCCGCTCATCCATCTATCCATTCTTCCATCCATCCATCCGCTCATCCGCTCATCCATCCATCCATCCGCTCATCCATCCATTCGCTCATCCATCCATCCGCTCATCAATCCGCTCATCCATCCATCCGCTCATCCATCCGCTCATCCATCCATCCGCTCATCCATCCCTCCATTCTTCCATCCGCTCATCCATCCATCCATCCATCCATCCATCCATCCATCCATCCGCTCATCCATCCGCTCATCCATCCATCCGCTCATCCATCCATCCATTCTTCCATCCATCCATCCATCCGCTCATCCATCCATCCATCCATCCATTCTTCCATCCGCTCATCCATCCGCTCATCCATCCGCTCATCCATCCATCCGCTCATCCATCCATCCATCCATTCTTCCATCCGCTCATCTATCCGCTCATCCATCCGCTCATCCATCCATCCGCTCATCCGCTCATCCATCTGCTCATCCATCCGCTCATCCATCCATCCACTCATCCATCCATCCGCTCATCCATCCATCCGCTCATCCATCCATCCATTCTTCCATCTATCCGCCCGCTCATTCATCTGCTCATCCATCCATCCATCTATCTGCTCATCCATCCATTTATCCATCCACTCATCCAATCCGCTCATCCATCCATCCGCTCATCCATCCATCCACCCATCTGCTCATTCATCCATCCGCTCATCCATGCGCTCATCCATCCGCTCATCCATCCATCCATCCATCCATCCATCCATCCGCTCATCCATCCATCCATCCGCTCATCCATCCATCCGCTCATCCATCCATCCATCCGCTCATCCATCCATCCATCCATCCGCTCATCCATCCATCCGCTCATCCATCCATCCGCTCATCCATCCGCTCATCCATCCATCCATCCGCTCATCCATCCATCCATCCGCTCATCCATCCATCCGCTCATCCATCCTCTAATCCATTCATCCGCTCATCCATCTATCCATTCTTCCATCCATCCATCCGCTCATCCGCTCATCCATCCATCCATCCGCTCATCCATCCATCCGCTCATCCATCCGCTCATCCATCCATCCGCTCATCAATCCGCTCATCCATCCATCCGCTCATCCATTCTTCCATCCATCAGCTCATCCGCTCATCCATCTGCTCATCCATCCGCTCATCCATCCATCCGCTCATCCATCCCTCCATTCTTCCATCCGCTCATCCATCCATCCATCCATCCATCCATCCATCCGCTCATCCATCCATCCATCCATCCATCCATCCATTCTTCCATCCGCTCATCCATCCGCTCATCCATCCGCTCATCCATCCATCCGCTCATCCGCTCATCCATCTGCTCATCCATCCATCCGCTCATCCATCCATCCATCCATTCTTCCATCCGCTCATCCATCCATCCGCCCGCTCATTCATCCGCTCATCTATCCGCTCATCCATCCGCTCATCCATCCATCCGCTCATCCATCCATCCGCTCATCCGCTCATCCATCTGCTCATCCATCCGCTCATCCATCCATCTGCTCATCCATTCTTCCATCCGCTCATCCATCTATCCCTCTGCTCATCCATCCATTTATCCATCCACTCATCCATCCTTTCGCTCATCCATCCGCTCATCCATCCATCTGCTCATCCATCCATCCATCCGCTCATTCATCCATCCGCTCATCCATCCATCTGCTCATCCATCCATCCATCCGCTCATTCATCCATCTGCTCATCCATCCGCTCATCCATCCGCTCATCCATCCATCCGCTCATCCATCTGCTCATCCATCCGCTCATCCGCTCATCCATCCGCTCATCCATCCATCCGCTCATCTATCCATCCGCTCATCCATCCGCTCATCCATCCATCCGCTCATCCATCCGCTCATCCATCTGCTCATCCATCCGCTCATCCATCCATCCGCTCATCCATCCGCTCATCCATCCATCCGCTCATCCATCCGCTCATCCATCCATCCATCTGCTCATCCATCCATCCGCTCATCCATCCGCTCATCCATCCGCTCATCCATCCATCCGCTCATCCATCCGCTCATCCATCCGCTCATCCATCCATCCGCTCATCCATCCGCTCATCCATCCATCCATCCGCCCATCCATCCGCTCATCTATCCATCCGCTCATCCATCCGCTCATCAATCCTTTCGCTCATCCATCCATCCGCTCATCCATCCATCCGCTCATCCATCCATCCATCCATTCTTCCATCCATCTGCTCATCCATCCATCCATCCATCCATTCTTCCATCCATCTGCTCATCCATCCATTCTTCCATCCATCCATCCGCTCATCCATCCATCCGCTCATCCATCCACTCATCCATCCGCTCATCCATCCATCCGCTCATCCATCCGTTCATCCATTTGCTCATCCTTCCATCTGCTCATCCGCTCATCCAACCATCCATCCATCCGCTCATCCATCCATCCATCCGCTCATCCATCCATCCATCCGCTCATCCATCCATCCATCCGCTCATCCATCCATCCGCTCATCCATCCATCCGCTCATCCATCCGCTCATCCATCCATCCATCCATCCGCTCATCCATCCATCCGCTCATCCATCCATCCGCTCATCCATCCGCTCATCCATCCATCCATCCGCTCATCCATCCGCTCATCCATCCGCTCATCCATCAATCCATCCGCTCATCCATCCATCCGCTCATCCATCCATCCACCCATCCATCCGCTCATCCATCCATCCGCTCATCCATCCATCCTCTAATCCATTCATCCGCTCATCCATCTATCCATTCTTCCATCCATCCATCCGCTCATCCATCCATCCATCCGCTCATCCATCCATCCGCTCATCCATCCGCTCATCCATCCATCCGCTCATCCATCCATCCATCCGCTCATCCATCCATCCGCTCATCCATCCATCCACTCATCAATCCGCTCATCCATCCATCCGCTCATCCATTCTTCCATCCATCAGCTCATCCGCTCATCCATCTGCTCATCCATCCGCTCATCCATCCATCCATCCATCCATTCTTCCATCCGCTCATCCATCCGCTCATCCATCCATCCGCTCATCCGCTCATCCATCTGCTCATCCATCCATCCGCTCATCCATCCATCCGCCCGCTCATTCATCCGCTCATCTATCCGCTCATCCATCCATCCGCTCATCCATCCATCCACTCATCCATCCATCCATTCTTCCATCTATCCGCCCGCTCATTCATCTGCTCATCCATCCATCCATCTATCTGCTCATCCATCTATCCCTCTGCTCATCCATCCATTTATCCATCCACTCATCCATCCTTTCGCTCATCCATCCGCTCATCCATCCATCCATCCATCTGCTCATTCATCCATCCGCTCATCCATCCATCCGCTCATCCATCCGCTCATCCATCCGCTCATCCATCCATCCGCTCATCCATCCATCCATCCGCTCATTCATCCATCTGCTCATCCATCCGCTCATCCATCCGCTCATCCATCCATCCGCTCATCCATCCGCTCATCCATCCGCTCATCCATCCATCCGCTCATCCATCCATCCATCCGCTCATTCATCCATCTGCTCATCCATCCGCTCATCCATCCGCTCATCCATCCATCCGCTCATCCATCTGCTCATCCATCCGCTCATCTATCCATCCGCTCATCCATCCATCCGCTCATCCATCCGCTCATCCATCTGCTCATCCATCCGCTCATCCATCCATCCGCTCATCTATCCATCCGCTCATCCATCCATCCGCTCATCCATCCGCTCATCCATCTGCTCATCCATCCATCCGCTCATCCATCCGCTCATCCGTCTATCCATTCTTCCATCCATCTGCTCATCCATCCATCCATCCATCCGCTCATCCATCCATCCGCTCATCCATCCGCTCATCCATCCGCTCATCCATCCATCCGCTCATCCATCCATCTGCTCATCCATCCATCCGCTCATCCATCCGCTCATCCGTCTATCCATTCTTCCATCCATCTGCTCATCCATCCGCTCATCCATCCGCTCATCCATCCATCCGCTCATCCATCCGCTCATCCATCCATCCGCTCATCCATCCGCTCATCCATCCATCCATCCGCCCATCCATCCATCCGCTCATCTATCCATCCGCTCATCCATCTGCTCATCCATCCGCTCATCCATCCATCCATCCGCTCATCCATCCGCTCATCCATCCATCCATCTGCTCATCCATCCATCCGCTCATCCATCCGCTCATCCATCCATCCATCTGCTCATCCATCCATCCGCTCATCCATCCGCTCATCCATCCATCCATCCGCCCATCCATCCATCCATTAGCTCATCCATCCATCTATCTGCTCATTCATCCATCCGCTCATCAATCCTTTCGCTCATCCATCCATCCATCCGCTCATCCATCCATCCATCCATTCTTCCATCCATCTGCTCATCCATCCATCCATCCGCTCATCCATCCATCCGCTCATCCATCCACTCATCCATCCGCTCATCCATCCACTCATCCATCCGCTCATCCATCCATCCGCTCATCCATCCGCTAATCCATCCGTTCATCCATTTGCTCATCCTTCCATCTGCTCATCCATCCATCCATCCGCTCATCCATCCATCCATCCGCTCATCCATCCATCCATCCGCTCATCCATCCATCCATCCATCCGCTCATCCATCCATCCGCTCATCCATCCATCCGCTCATCCATCCATCCGCTCATCCATCCATCCGCTCATCCATCCGCTCATCCATCCATCCATCCATCCGCTCATCCATCCATCCGCTCATCCATCCATCCGCTCATCCATCCGCTCATCCATCCATCCATCCATCCGCTCATCCATCCATCCATCCATCCGCTCATCCATCCATCCGCTCATCCATCCGCTCATCCATCCGCTCATCCATCCGCTCATCCATCCATCCATCCATCCGCTCATCCATCCATCCGCTCATCCATCCATCCGCTCATCCCTCCGCTCATCCATCCATCCATCCATCCGCTCATCCATCCATCCGCTCATCCATCCATCCTCTAATCCATTCATCCGCTCATCCATCTATCCATTCTTCCATCCATCCATCCGCTCATCCGCTCATCCATCCATCCATCCGCTCATCCATCCATCCATCCGCTCATCCATCCATCCGCTCATCCATCCGCTCATCCATCCATCCGCTCATCAATCCATCCGCTCATCCATTCTTCCATTCTTCCATCCGCTCATCCATCCATCCGCTCATCCATCCATCCGCTCATCCATCCATCCGCTCATCCATCCATCCGCTCATCCATCCGCTCATCCATCCGCTCATCCATCCATCCATCCATCCGCTCATCCATCCATCCGCTCATCCATCCGCTCATCCATCCATCCATCCGCTCATCCATCCATCCATCCGCTCATCCATCCATCCATCCATCCGCTCATCCATCCATCCGCTCATCCATCCGCTCATCCATCCATCCATCCGCTCATCCATCCGCTCATCCACCCATCCATCCGCTCATCCATCCATCCGCTCATCCATCCATCCTCTAATCCATTCATCCATCTGCTCATCCATCTATCCATTCTTCCATCCATCCATCCGCTCATCCGCTCATCCATCCATCCATCCGCTCATCCATCCATCCGCTCATCCATCCGCTCATCCATCCATCCGCTCATCAATCCGCTCATCCATCCATCCGCTCATCCATCCATCCATCCGCTCATCCATCCATCCGCTCATCCATCCGCTCATCCATCCATCCGCTCATCAATCCATCCGCTCATCCATCCGCTCATCCATCCGCTCATCCATCCATCCGCTCATCCATCCCTCCATTCTTCCATCCGCTCATCCATCCATCCATCCATCCATCCGCTCATCCATCCATCCATCCATCCATCCATCCATTCTTCCATCCGCTCATCCATCCGCTCATCCATCCGCTCATCCATCCATCCGCTCATCCGCTCATCCATCCGCTCATCCATCCATCCGCTCATCCGCTCATCCATCTGCTCATCCATCCGCTCATCCATCCATCCGCTCATCCATCCATCCATTCTTCCATCCATCCGCTCATCCATCTGCTCATCCATCCGCTCATCCATCCATCCATTCTTCCATCCTTTCGCTCATCCATCCGCTCATCCATCCATCCACCCATCTGCTCATTCATCCATCCGCTCATCCATCCATCCATCCGCTCATTCATCCATCTGCTCATCCATCCGCTCATCCATCCATCCGCTCATCCATCTGCTCATCCATCCGCTCATCCGCTCATCCATCCGCTCATCCATCCATCCGCTCATCTATCCATCCGCCCATCCATCCATCCGCTCATCCATCCATCCATTCTTCCATCCATCCATCCGCTCATCCATCCATCCATTCTTCCATCCATCCATCCGCTCATCCATCCATCCTTCCATCTGCTCATCCGCTCATCCAACCATCCATCCATCTGCTCATCCATTAATCCATCCGCTCATCCATCCATCCATCCGCTCATCCATCCACCATCCATCTGCTCATCCATTAATCCATTTGCTTATCCACTCATCCATCCATTCTTCCATCTGCTCATCCATCCGCTCATCCATCCATCCATCTTGGGTTTTCTCCCTCAATCACGGTGGGACCTCCTGTAGTTTGAGGATCTGGTGAGCAGTTTTGGTAGTTGGTGGTGAATAGTCTTTTCGCACTTATAATTAATTTGTATGAATTTTGTAAATTTTTTTGGATTTTTAATGAATTTGGTGGATTTTTTTGGTAGCGCAGAGAAATCCGATGACGAAATTCATGGAAAAACCATCCCGGCACAAATCCGACCAATGAGAAGACAATATACAGACGGGGAAGACGTCCAATTATATGATAGAAGTTCCTGTACCGGGGGAGGGGGAATCTATTCTGTGACGCACCGCTGACATCAGAGCGAGGAGAACATGTGAATGAGTGACTTGTATAGCGCTACCTATGCGAACGGAATCGCCTCGGGGCGCTTTGTGTCCATCTGCGGTATACCGCGGTCCTTCACCCCATGGGGTCCCGACACGCTTACATACAACATACAACATACAACATACAACATACAACATATCTGGCCAATTTTTCGACAGGATCTAATTAACTTTCCAGCATGTCTTTGTAGTGTGGGAGGAAACCGGAGAACCCGGAGGAAACCCAACACAGGCGCAGGGAGAACATGCAAACTCCAGGCAGGAAGTGTCGTGATCGGGATTTGAACCAGCGACCCTTCTTACTGCTAGGTGAATGTGCTCCCCACTACACCACTGTGCTACCCACTACACCACTGCGCCACCCACTACACCACTGTGCCACCCACTACACCACTGTGCCACCCACTACACCACTGTGCTCCCCACTACACCACTGTGCCGCCCACTACACCACTGTGGTACCCACTACACCACTGTGCCACCCACTACACCACTGTGCTCCCCACTACACCACTGTGCTACCCACTACACCACTGTGGTACCCACTACACCACTGTGCCGCCCACTACACCACTGTGCTCCCCACTACACCACTGGGCTACCCACTACACCACTGCGCCACCCACTACACCACTGTGCCGCCCACTACACCACTGTGCCACCCACTACACCACTGTGCTCCCCACTACACCACTGTGCCGCCCACTACACCACTGTGCTCCCCACTACACCACTGTGCCGCCCACTACACCACTGTGGTACCCACTACACCACTGTGCCGCCCACTACACCACTGTGCTCCCCACTACACCACTGTGCTACCCACTACACCACTGTGGTACCCACTACACCACTGTGCCGCCCACTACACCACTGTGCTCCCCACTACACCACTGTGCTACCCACTACACCACTGCGCCACCCACTACACCACTGTGCCGCCCACTACACCACTGTGCCACCCACTACACCACTGTGCTCCCCACTACACCACTGTGCCGCCCACTACACCACTGTGCTCCCCACTACACCACTGAGCCGCCCACTACACCACTGTGGTACCCACTACACCACTGTGCCGCCCACTACACCACTGTGCTCCCCACTACACCACTGTGCCACCCACTACACCACTGTGGTACCCACTACACCACTGTGCCGCCCACTACACCACTGCGCCACCCACTACACCACTGTGCTCCCCACTACACCACTGTGCCGCCCACTACACCACTGTGCTACCCACTACACCACTGCGCCACCCACTACACCACTGTGCCACCCACTACACCACTGTGCCACCCACTACACCACTGTGCTCCCCACTACACCACTGTGCCGCCCACTACACCACTGTGCTCCCCACTACACCACTGTGGTACCCACTACACCACTGTGCCACCCACTACACCACTGTGCTCCCCACTACACCACTGTGCCGCCCACTACACCACTGTGCCACCCACTACACCACTGTGCTCCCCACTACACCACTGTGCTGCCCACTACACCACTGTGCTACCCACTACACCACTGTGCTCCCCACTACACCACTGTGCCGCCCACTACACCACTGTGCCGCCCACTACACCACTGTGCCGCCCACTACACCACTGTGCTCCCCACTACACCACTGTGCCGCCCACTACACCACTGTGCCACCCATGTGAGAAGGAATGGCGGAGTTCCCCTTTACCACAAAAGAAAATCAGCAGATCGATGTAATGAATGTATTCACTGGGGGAGGAGCTCCTATAGGGGGACAGACACGTATGAGGACAGACATGTATGGGGACAGACACGTATGGCGACAGACACGTATGAGGACAGACACGTATGAAAGACACATATGAGGACAGACACGTATGAGGACAGACACGTATGAGGACAGACACGTATGAGGACAGACACGTATGAAAGACACGTATGAGGACAGACACGTATGAAAGACACATATGAGGACAGACACGTATGAGGACAGACTCGTATGAAAGACACGTATGAGGACAGACACGTATGAAAGACACATATGAGGACAGACACGTATGAGGACAGACACGTATGAAAGACACGTATGAGGACAGACACGTATGAGGACAGACACGTATGAGGACAGACATGTATGAAAGACACGTATGAGGACAGACACGTATGAAAGACACGTATGAGGACAGACACGTATGAAAGACACATATGAGGACAGACACGTATGAGGACAGACACGTATGAGGACAGACACGTATGAGGACAGACACGTATGAGGACAGACTCGTATGAAAGACACGTATGAGGACAGACACGTATGAAAGACACATATGAGGACAGACACGTATGAGGACAGACACGTATGAGGACAGACACGTATGAGGACAGACACGTATGAGGACAGACACGTATGAAAGACACGTATGAGGACAGACACGTATGAAAGACACATATGAGGACAGACACGTATGAGGACAGACTCGTATGAAAGACACGTATGAGGACAGACACGTATGAAAGACACATATGAGGACAGACACGTATGAGGACAGACACGTATGAAAGACACGTATGAGGACAGACACGTATGAAAGACACATATGAGGACAGACACGTATGAGGACAGACACGTATGAGGACAGACATGTATGAAAGACACGTATGAGGACAGACACGTATGAAAGACACGTATGAGGACAGACATGTATGAAAGACACGTATGAGGACAGACACGTATGAAAGACACGTATGAGGACAGACACGTATGAGGACAGACACGTATGAAAGACACGTATGAGGACAGACACGTATGAAAGACACGTATGAGGACAGACATGTATGGGGACAGACACGTATGGCGACAGACACGTATGGCATCAGACACGTATGAAAGACACGTATGAGGACAGACACGTATGAAAGACACGTATGAGGACAGACACGTATGAGCACAGACACGTATGAAAGACACGTATGGAAGACACGTATGAGGACAGACACGTATGAAAGACACGTATGAGGACAGACGCTTATGAAAGACACGCATGAGGACAGACACATATGAGGACAGACACGTATGAGGACAGACACGTATGAGGACAGACACGTATGAGGACAGACATGTATGAGGACAGACACGTATGAGGACAGACACGTATGAAAGACACGTATGAGGACAGACACGTATGGGGACAGACACATATGAAGACAGACACGTATGAGGACAGACACGTATGGGAACAGACACGTATGAGGACAGACACGTATGAGGACAGACACGTATGAGGACAGACACGTATGAGGACAGACACGTATGGGAACAGACACGTATGAGGACAGACACGTATGAGGACAGACACGTATGAGGACAGACACGTATGAAAGACACGTATGAGGACAGACACGTATGAAAGACACGTATGAGGACAGACATGTATGGGGAGAGACACGTATGGGGACAGACACGTATGGGGACAGACACGTATGAGGACAGACACGTATGAGGACAGACACGTATGGCGACAGACACGTATGGCGTCAGACACGTATGGCGTCAGACACGTATGAAAGACACGTATGGGGACAGACACGTATGAAAGACACGTATGAGGACAGACACGTATGAGGACAGACACATATGAAAGACACGTATGAAAGACACACACGTATGAAAGACACGTATGAGGACAGACACGTATGGGGACAGGCACGTATGAAAGACACGTATGAGGACAAACACGTATGGGGACAGACACGTATGGGGACAGACACGTATAAAAGACATGTATGAAAGACACGTATGAAAGACACGTATGGGGACAGACACGTATGGGGACAGACACGTATGAGGACAGACACGTATGAGGACAGACACGTATCTGGACAGACACGTATGAGGGCAGACACGTATGAGGACAGACACGTATGAGGGCAGACACGTATGAGGGCAGACACGTATGGGGACAGACATGTATGAGGACAGACACGTATGAGGACAGACACGTATCTGGACAGACACGTATGAGGGCAGACACGTATGAGGACAGACACGTATGAGGGCAGACACGTATGAGGGCAGACACGTATGGGGACAGACATGTATGAGGACAGACACGTATGAGGACAGACACGTATCTGGACAGACACGTATGAGGGCAGACACGTATGGGGACAGACATGTATGAGGACAGACACGTATGAGGACAGACACGTATCTGGACAGACACGTATGAGGGCAGACACGTATGAGGACAGACACGTATGAGGGCAGACACGTATGAGGGCAGACACGTATGGGGACAGACATGTATGAGGACAGACACGTATGAGGACAGACACGTATCTGGACAGACACGTATGAGGGCAGACACGTATGAGGACAGACACGTATGAGGACAGACACGTATGAGGACAGACACGTATCTGGACAGACACGTATGAGGGCAGACACATATGAGGACAGACACGTATGAGGGCAGACACGTATGAGGGCAGACACGTATGGGGACAGACATGTATGAGGACAGACACGTATGTGGAGAGACACATATGAGGACAGACACATATGAGAATAGACACGTATGAGGACAGACATGTATGAAAGACACGTATGAAAGACACGTATGGGGACAGACACGTATGGGGACAGACACGTATGAGGACAGACACGTATGGGGACAGACACGTATGGGGACAGACACGTATGAAAGACACGTATGAAAGACACGTATGGGGACAGACACGTATGGGGACAGACACGTATGAGAATAGACACGTATGAGGACAGACACGTATGAGGGCAGACACATATGAGGGCAGACACGTATGAGGGCAGACACGTATGAGGACAGACACGTATGAGGACAGACACGTATGTGGAGAGACACAGATGAGGACAGACACGTATGAGAATAGACACGTATGAGGACAGACATGTATGAAAGACACGTATGAAAGACACGTATGGGGACAGACACGTATGGGGACAGACACGTATGAGGACAGACACGTATGAAAGACACGTTTGAGGACAGACACGTATGGGGACAGACACGTATGAAAGACACGTATATGGACAGACACGTATGAGGACAGACACATATGAGGGCAGACACGTATGAGGGCAGACACGTATGAGGACAGACATGTATGAAAGACACGTATGAAAGACACGTATGGGGACAGACACGTATGAGGACAGACACGTATGAGGACAGACACGTATGAGGGCAGACACGTATGAGGGCAGACACGTATGAGGACAGATACGTATGAGGACAGACACGTATGAGGACAGACACATATGTGGAGAGACACAGATGAGGACAGACACGTATGAGAATAGACACGTATGAGGACAGACATGTATGAAAGACACGTATGAAAGACACGTATGGGGACAGACACGTATGGGGACAGACACGTATGAAAGACACGTATGAGGACAGACACGTATGAGGACAGACACGTATGGGGACAGACACGTATGAAAGACACGTATGAAAGACACGTATGGGGACAGACACGTATGAGGACAGACACGTATGAGGACAGACACGTATGTGGACAGACACGTATGAGGGCAGACACGTATGAGGACAGACACGTATGAGGACAGACACGTATGAGGACAGACATGTATGAGGACAGACACGTATGTGGAGACACACATATAAGGACAGACACGTATGAGGACAGACACGTATGAGGACAGACACGTATGAGGGCAGACACGTATGAGGGCAGACACGTATGAGGACAGACATGTATGAGGACAGACACGTATGTGGAGAGACACAGATGAGGACAGACACGTGTCTGTCCCTATATGTATGAGGACAGACACGTATGGGGACAGTCACGTATGGGGACAGACACGTATGAGAATAGACACGTATGAGGACAGACACGTATGAGGACAGACATGTATGAGGACAGACACACGTGGAGGGACACAGATCAGGACAGACACGTGTCTGTCCTCATATGTATGGGGACAGACACGTATGACGACAGACATGTATGAGGACAGACACATATGAGGACAGACATGTATGAGGACAGACACACGTGGAGGGACACAGATCAGGACAGACACGTGTCTGTCCCCATATGTATGGGGACAGACACGTATGACAACAGACATGTATGAGGACAGACACGTATGAGGACAGACATGTATGAGGACAGACACGTATGAGGACAGACATGTATGAGGACAGACACATATGAGGACAGACATGTATGAAGACAGACACGTATGGGAACAGACATGTATGTGGACAGACATGTATGAGGACAGACACGTATGGAGGCAGACACGTATGTGGACAGACATGTATGAGGACAGACACGTATGAGGACAGACACGTATGGAGGGCAGACACGTATGTGGACAGACATGTATGAGGACAGACACGTATGAGGACAGACACGTATGGGGAACAGACACGTATGAGGACATACACGTATGAGGACAGACATGTATGTGGACAGACATGTATGTGGACAGACATGTATGAGGACAGACACGTATGGGGAACAGACACGTATGGGAACAGACACGTATGAGGACAGACACGTATGAGGACAGACACGTATGGGAACAGACACGTATGAGGACAGACACGTATGAGGACAGACACGTATGGGAACAGACACGTATGAGGACAGACACGTATGGAGACAGACACGTATGGGGACAGACACGTATGAGGACAGACACGTATGAGGACAGACACGTATGAAGACAGACACGTATGAGGACAGACACAAATGAGGACAGACACGTATGAGGACAGACACGTATGGGAACAGACACGTATGAGGACAGACACGTATGAGGACAGACACGTATGAGGACAGACACGTATGGAGACAGACACAAATGAGGACAGACACGTATGAGGACAGACACATATGAGGACAGACACGTATGGGGACAGACACGTATGAGGACAGACACGTATGAGGACAGACACAAATGAGGACAGATATGTATGAGGACAGACACGTATGAGGACAGACACGTATGAGGACAGACACGTATGGGAACAGACACGTATGAGGACTGACAGGTAAGTGGACAAACAAGCCACGTTTGCAGAGCAGTGAAGGAGTGGAAGGGTTGGCTGGCTGTTCCCGGGAATCTGGGGGTGTGTATATTTTGGGGTCTACTCTAAGCATGGAAGGGTCCCTGTGAAGAACTCTCCAACATGTCAATGGCTGGCCCACATGGGTGACCCACCTTTCTGGAGTTTATTGGAATTCTCATCAATCCAGAAAAAGAGATTGGCAAACTCGCAGTCGCATAGCCAAGGGTTCCCCTCCAGGCGGACGGTCCGGAGAGACGGCAGCGATTCCAGCACCGCCACGCTTATACTTTGCAGATTATTGTCATTGAGTTCCAGCACTTGGAGAGCGTCCAGGTTCTCGAAGGCTTCTTGGTGAACCTCCGAGAGATTATTGTTCCCCAGACTTAGCTTGATGAGCCGGTCGGCCGATTTGAAAATCCCGGCTTCCAGCTGGGTCAGGTTGTTGTAACTTAAATCCAGGAAGACCAGGCGGGTGGAGGTGCTGAAGGTGCCCTCCTCCAGCGCGGTCAGCGAGTTGTTCCGGAGGTCCAGGTAGACCAGGTCAGCATAGAACAAGAAGAGGTCCGCCGGGATGGACTGGATGTGGTTGTTGGCGGCCAGAAGTTTCCGAATGTCCAAGGGGAAGAGATTGGGAAGGCTGGGAAGTCCTTGATCCCGGCAGTCTATGGTGTGATAGTCCAAGCAGAGGCAGACAGAAGGGCAAAGGAGACTTCGAGGTAACATGAGGAAGAGGCAAACCAGGCAGAAGAGAGGCGAGGCGTAGCAGAGGACGCATGGCAGCATTGTAGAGGATTTCCAAGGACTAGGACAGAGACATTGTTCTCCTCTCCTTCACATTGTTCTCCTCTCCTTCTATGTGAATGGATCCTGGAGATCACATAACATCACAGATCAGATGGCAGCAGACATGGGGGAGGGGAAAAAAATAGTCACTCACCCAATCACATCCACCATGGATCGGAGAACCTGTGGAGGAAACGTCAGCAAATTTACTGACACCCACCAATTCCATACAATGTCCATCTACGGAGGGGATTTACTAAAGGCAAATAGACGGCGCACTCTGCAAGTGCAATTCCTCCACCCAATCACGTGCCAGGGAAATAAAAAAAACAACATCTTTGCTTGCATGTGATTGGATGATGGAAGTCAGCAGACCTCCCCCTCATTTATTACTAAGCTCTGGAGCAACTTATTATGCAAAGTCGTTAGTAAATCCCCACATTGTGTCCCCCCATCTCTACCACACATTCACATCCCCCATCTCTACCGCACATTCACATCCCCCATCTCTACCACACATTCACATCCCCCATCTCTACCACACATTCACATCCCCCATCTCTACCGCACATTCACATCCCCCATCTCTACCACACATTCACATCCCCCCATCTCTACCATACATTCACATCCCCCATCTCTACCACACATTCACATCCCCCATCTCTACCACACATTCACATCCCCCATCTCTACCGCACATTCACATCCCCCATCTCTACCACACATTCACATCCCTCATCTCTACCGCACATTCACATCCCCCATCTCTACCGCACATTCACATCCCCCCATCTCTACAATACATTCACATCCCCCCATCTCTACCGCACATTCACATCCCCCATCTCTACCACACATTCACATCCCCCATCTCTACCGCACATTCACATCCCCCATCTCTACCGCACATTCACATCCCCCATCTCTACCACACATTCACATCCCATCTCTACCGCACATTCACATCCCCCCATCTCTACCACACATTCACATCCCCCATCTCTACCGCACATTCACATCCCCCCATCTCTACCACACATTCACATCCCCCCATCTCTACCGCACATTCACATCCCCCCATCTCTACCATACATTCACATCCCATCTCTACCGCACATTCACATCCCCCCATCTCTACCACACATTCACATCCCCCCATCTCTACCACACATTCACATCCCCCCATCTCTACCACACATTCACATCCCCCCATCTCTACCACACATTCACATCCCCCCA